>PVJL010004974.1:0-117488 GCA_004026885.1 Lyroderma lyra
CTCCTGAAGGGAGACCCCTGTCCAGAGAGCCCAGGTTCGTTACCCTGTGATCCCACCCCAGTTTGCTTTCTCCCACCTCCTTGTAACCTTCCTTAATTTCAAAGGCCTAAGAAACTGCCAACTTATTCTCCAGGGCATTGGGGATCTTGCTCCCCAGAGACTGTTGTCAGTTTGAGTTCAAATGAACTCTTATAAAAATGTTCTCCACGTCTCTGCATCCACAGCCTAAGCCATTGACTGGCTCCCCCTCCACCCTGTCCTAGGGGCATGTGAAGGTCACCCCCATGCTCCTGACTCACCAAAGCTCCGAGGCCCCCGCTGTGCCCCGGGGGCTGAGCCGGTGGGGAATGGAGGCGCTTAGCCCCTCCCGGCCTGGCGCAGCCTCCTCTACACCCGCCTTTTCTCGCGCGCTGTTGACGGTTTTTTGGGTGTGTGAATGTGGAAGGCCTGGGGCGTATGGGCTCCTAGGATCTTTATTGGGTTGTTTTCCTTTGTGTAAAAAGAAAGCTTGTTTTGAAGAAAGGCAAGGTGCAGCGTCCAGAGGCGCCCGGGGTGATGCCCCTCGGCCGCGGGCGGGCGGGCGTCTGCGGGGAGGGCGGGGGAGCAGAAGAGGCGGCAGGAGGACCTGTTGTTTTTCCTGTTGCAAAAGGACACAGTCGGAAGTGGGGCGTGCGGGCTGTCAGCAGGCGGGGCGCCCCCGTCGCGCCCCGCCTCTCTCCCTCGGGGCTCCCTCGCGCCCAGCGCCTTCGCTCCAGGTGGCCGCGGGGTCGAGCCATCCCAGGCCCTGCCGGCCGCGCCGAGACCGGTAAGTGCTCGCCTCTGGCTGCGGCCGGGGACGTGCCCGGGCCAAGGGCTTTGGGGGTGCCTCGCGGAGCCGTGGGACCAGCTTGGAGGGGGCTTCCCGCGCGAACAGCGGGTGCGCCCTGATTCTGCGCCTCCCCGCATCTAGAGAGCTCGGTAAAGGGGCGCCCCTCGGGCGGGCTGTCGAGACCTGGGCTGAAGCTGAGCTCGGGGACCGGAGGTGTCCCCGCTGCGCCCGCGGGGAGAGGCGCAGACCGCTACCCCGCGCGCGTCCTGAGTGCCCTGCGGAGCGGGACGAGCGCGCTCCTCCAGCCGGCGGCGGCGGGGTCTGGGCTGTGCTCCCAGCAGCACCCTCCGAGGCGCGGGGGGTGGGAAGCGCTCAGCCAGCCCGCCGAGGGGCGCCCCGGCCGCGCCGTGGGGTGCAGGCTGCGTTCCCAGGAGCGGTGCCGCTCCCCGGGCTCCCTCCGGGCGCGGGAGGGGACGTGCGCACGCCGTACCCCGCCCCGGCGAGCGGGGACCCGGGCCGCAGCGCGGCCGGGCTCGAGGCGTGCCGGGCGCTGGCCCCGGGCGCGTGGACGTGCGCCCCGGCCGGGCCTCGGGGAGGTCAGCCCCCGGATCTGCGGCCGGGCGCGGTGGCCGCGGCAAAACCGCCCCCGGCTTTGCATTTCCGGGCTCTTTTCTTGTTAATGCTCTTACCCGTAATTCAGCCTGAAAGAGGCTTTTTTTAAAAAAAAGCGAGTTTCCTGTTTTTATTTAGGGTTCCTCCTCTGCACCTCCTTTTTGTGTGAAGCCGAGGAGAGGGGAACAGGGAAGCCTTTCGTGGGGACCAGGATGGGGGTCCCTGCGTCCCGGGGGCGCTCTGCCCTGGTGGGGCGATGGGGGTCCCCAGAGCCGGGGAAGGCCTGCTGGGAGGCCCTGAAAGGCGCGCTCCCTCCGGGGAAAACGGGAGGGGTGGGATTTCTGGGGTCGCAGCCTTGGGATGTGCCCGGATTTCGGGTGGAGCGCTGGGGGGCCCTCGGATGCCTGAGCTGCTTCCACTCCGTTCAGGTGTCTGTCAAATGGGGCTTCTTCGCCCCGAGTCCTGCCGAAGCCCCCTCGGGTGCCACCCGCAGAGACGTCCTGCGCTGTCCGCGCGCGAGGGGCGGGGGCCCTTGTCTGGAGTCTCCACCCGGGAAGGTTCGACCTCGAAACCGAGGACTGACCCCACCGCTCACTTCCAGAAGAGCTGGACCCCGCTGGGGTGCCTGACCGCACCTTGGGGTTCGTGTCAAGTGCGTGGTGCCTTGGAGACCGCCCCGCACAGAGCGGGTGGTTCTCACATAGGGGTTCTGGGTGAAACCACCGTCGGAGAGGGACGACGTGGTCTCCAGTTTCCCATGGAGAAATCTAGGGCTCAGAAAAGTGAGCTCATGTGCCCACCCACACAGGTGACAAGCCTCTCTCCGGAGTCCCAGCTGGTTCAGAGGCGCTAATGATCTGGAAGGTGCGATTAAGGAGACTGTTTCCTCAGAGTTCTCCGTGTGGGGGGCTGGGAGACTCGGGGTGTCCTTTCAGAGATGCAGCCTCTAATGCAGCCACCCACCACTACTCGGCCACCGGGTCTGATGGAGGTGATGAGTGGGGACCAAGATGCTTCTGATTTAGGAAGCTGGTTCCAAACACAGGGAGACAGAAACAGACCTCTCGGGCCCCCTCTAGAGCAGAAATGTCCAGTGCCTGAGCACGTCCGAGTCCTGCTGTGGTTTGAGTGCTCATCTTCAGGGTTCCATCCATCCTGGCTCCGGAGAGCACCACCTAGACAGAGCATCCTGTTTCTCTTGCTTTCCTGTGTTTAGCAACTGTTTACCGAGATCCCACTGGCAGCCAGGGGCTGTGCTGAGACCGAGGCAGGCAGACCCGGAGGGTCCCGGCCCCTGGGGGTCTCACAGGACACAGACACTCCACACCTGATTGGAGACCTGCCTCAGGCCCAGGTTAGCTTCTGCCCCGAGCACTGTTGTGTCAGGGAGTTTGTGCGGGTGTGAATGGGGGGGTGAGGGGTCAGTTCCTGCTTTACCTTGTTTTTCTTCAATTGCACAGTTAAAGGGGGAAGTAAATGTGCAGCTTATGAAGCAATTCCCCTTTGGCTGGCTTATTTTTCAAAACCATTTTTGTTTAGAGAGCAGTTCGCTCCCTCCCAGAGGCCAGCTGCTTCTGTGGGCCTGATGGGGGGGCCCCCACCGAAGCTTCCTTACTGTGGTTCCTTCGAAAAAGCTCTCTCGGCCACTCCCCAGGGGACAAACAGGTTTCCCAGCAGAGCCCCGCAGGGGCAGGTCCAGAGGGAAGTGCTCCCGGAGGGTGGGGCGTGCTGCCCCGTTCCTGTCCCATGACAAGAGTTCTGTGTGGTAACTGACCCCCAGCTGGAGGGTGGCAGGGGCCTGACTCCTCTCGGGGAGAGAGGAAACATCCTCATCTCTGTGCCAGTGCCACTGTTTCATAAATGACAAAGGTTGCAAAACTCCTTTCTCCTGGCAGTTCATGTTAAAACACAATTTAATTTGGTCAGTGGAAATCCCCCGCCATCATATCAGAAATGCTGCCAGTTTCAAGATGGAAAAAATAATTTAAAACCTAGGAACCTCCCTCCTCACTCTGTCCTTGGAGGCAAGCACTGTGGCTTTCTGTGGGCCGTCCCCAGCTGTGGCCACTCTCCTCTCCCTGAGGACCCCACAGTGCCCAGGGCCTGAGGTTGGGCTGTGAACGTTCCCCCTCCAGCTGCACTGGCTGGATGAGTCTGAGAACCCCGCTCCCAGACGTGATAACCTCACCCCTCCCATCAGGCCAGGGCTTCTAGAAACGGGTGGGTGCCTTCAAAGGCCACCCATTCTCTGAGCCCAGAGGGAGAGCGAGTGGAGCGACGGGTGTGGTGTTTGTAAAGTGGTGTTTCAGCCCTTCGGTCTCACTCACTTTGGGAGAAACTGCTTTCCACTTTGACAAAAGGACAGGAGGGGGGGCGGGGTGCAGGACCGGCGGGGTGGGGCGGCGGGGAAAGCCGCAGAATAAAAGCAGGCTGCCCGGGTGGGGATTTTCTGCCCTGGAGGGATGCTGCCTGTAACAAATTGCCACACCTTTTGTGTCTTAACAGAAATGTAATCTCCCACAGTTCTGGAGGCCAGAAGTTCAAAATCAAGGTGTGCAGGGGGCTCCCTGCTGGCGTAGTGGCTAGGCTTCGATCCCCAGCCTGGGTTCGATCCCCACTTAGGGAACCAACCAAAAAAAAAAACAACAACAAAAACCCAACCAAAAACATCAAGGTGTGAACAGGGCCCTCTCTGCTCCAGCCCCAGCCGCTTAGGGAAGGCTCCTTCTGGCCTCCTCCAGCTTCAGGGACCTGTGACCGCACAGCCTTGTCCCAGAGTCTGTCTCTCCTCCTCTGTCCCTTGTAAGGACACTTGTCATGGGATAGATCCCCCCTGGAAAGTCCAGGATGCACTCATCTCCAGGTCCTTAACCTGCAAAGACCTTTTTCCCACATAATTATTTGTCCTAACGGTTCTCAGGTTTGGGGGTGAAGACGTGGACAGGTCTTGTTGGCAGCCGCCCTCCAGCCCACCACAGATGGACCGAGTGTGTGTCTTGGTGTTTTCTGGGGAAGGTGTTGAGCACAGTCATCTAGGCAGGGGACCAAATGCTCCCTGCCTCCGGGCCCGCGCGTGCTGCTTCTCCCGGGGTGACTTTAGGTGAGGATTTTGGAGTCCCCACAGGTCTCTGCTGCCTGTCTCTGGCCTTCCTCTCCTGCTTCTTCCACCACCTTAGAAACCGGCTCCCCTGGGAGACACACACTGTCTGTAAAAGAGCTGCTGCATAGTGGATGGTCCCCAAGTGATTTCTTTTTTCTTTCTTTCTTTTTTAATTTCTTTTTTTTTTTTTGGTGGCGGGGGGGGGGGGGGGGGTAGCTCCCTGGCTGGGAATCGAACCCAGGCTGCAGCATTGAGAGCGCTGAAGCCTTAGCCACTACACCACCAGGGAACCCCCCCTAAGTGATTTCTTATTATCCCTCTATCCCAACTGCTGTGTTGGGATAGAGGGATAATAAGATCCCCAATTTGAGTATCTTTTTTATTTTTTAATGTTTTTATTCATTTTGAATTTCCTTGTAGCTAGTAGGCATGTGCTTTTTTTTAATCTTATGTTTCAGTTGTAAAATACACGTAACAAAATTTGTCATTTTTAAATGTGTCATTTTGGGGCATTTGTACATTCTCATTGTTGTGCAGCCGTCACCACCATTTCTAGAACTTTTTCATTGTGCAGAATTGGAACCCTTGACTCATTAAACACTAACTCTCCACACTCCCCTCTCCCAGCGACCCCTCGCATCCACCATTCTCCTCTCTGTGTCTGTGAATTTGACTACTCTTGGTGCCTTAAATACCGTATTTTGCTGTGTATAATGCAGACTTTTTGCCCCAAATTTGTGAGGGGAAAATAAAGATGTGTACTATACATGGGTAGTACTAGTTCCGTATCCATCTAAATGTTTTAATTCTTTTATTTATGCTTATGAGTTAAAAGTGTAACTTTAGAAATCAATATTGATATCTGTATGCAAAATAATACCCTGGAATATGATAATTTTTTTTTTTTAATGTGGGTAGTTTCCTGGCTGGGAATTGAACCCAGGCCACAGCGTTGACAGCGCCGAAGCCTTAGCCGCTACCCCACCAGGAAACTCCCCTAATAATTGGCTTTTTTCATTGTTAAATTTATTGGGGTGACATTGGTTAGTAAAAATGACATAGGTTCCAGGTGTACAATTCTACAGTGCGTCGTCTACTCACATGGACCACACATCTTGTTGATCCGTTTATATCCGTGATGGACACTTGGTGGCTTCCACTGTCTGCCTCTTCTGCATAATGCTGCGGTGCACACGGACCTACAGATGTCTGTTCGTGTCCTTGACTGGACTTCTTTAGCATATAAATGCAGAAGTGGAATTGCTGGGTTATAGGGTAATTCTGTACTTAACTTTTTGAAGAGCAAATCACGTGCTTTTGTAATTTCCTTTTTTTTATTTAGTGTTTGTAAATTACAGTCCATAGACAGTTTTAGTTTCAGGTGTTCAACAGTGATTAGACATTTATATGCCTTACGAGGTGATCACCGTAAGTCCGGTGCCCCCCGACACCATATGCGTTATTACCATGTTATTGATTATATGGTCTCTGCTGTACTTTACAGCCCCATGACTGTTTTCGTAACTAGCAGTTCATAGTCCCCTTCATGTAACTTGCTTTTTCATTCAACATTGGCTCATTAATATTTTCCCACATTGCTTCATAACCTAGCCATCATGTCCGGTGGTCGTGTAAGTGTCCTGAAGCAAGATACCATCACTTTCTGAAGCATTCTCAACTGTGGGACATTTATTTGCTTCCATAGGCACGCACGCACGCACATACGCACCCCACTCTCAAAACACTGTGATTGACATTTTCAGGCATATGACATTTTTCATATTCAAGAATGATTGCATCAAACACATTGAACATATTTATAGCTCTTGGAGCTAAATGCTTTCCCAGGAAAGGTTGGACAAATTCATCCAAGCTTCATGTATCTTCAAACTGAATCGTTTCACAACACTCTGGCCAGCATTGAAAAATATTGGGGAAAAAATGTTTTGCTAAATAGTTCTAAAAGGTAGTCATCTTAAATATGTTTCTTTTATTGCTAATGAGGTTAAATTGCTTTCTTTTTTGGTTGGTAAACCCTTGAACTCTAGAATTCAATGGATTCAGGTTCAAACTGTAGCTTCTCCACTTCCCAGCTGTATAACCTTGAGTGGAATCCTTACCTTCTCTGACCCTCTGCTTCCTGTTTGGTAGAAACGAAGCTAATGGGACCTATTCTTAGAATTATCTTAAGAATTAAATGAGGTAAACTAGATATGAACATCACTAGCACATAGTTAATACTCAGTAAATATTAGCTGTTATTGTTAACATCGTAATTCAATTGAACAAATATCCGTTCACCCTCAGGTTCATCTTCTTTCAACAAGGAGAGGTGGTTTATATGTAAGCCAGAGGGATTTAGTTAATCACAGGGATCAAGTATTTTTGCTGTAAATTAGGTAGACGATCCCAGATAAGAGCTGACAGCGCCTCTCTGACAACATGGACCGTGTCCTTGGCTGTCCGGCTGGAGCCTCCCAGGGACAAGACCTGTGCTGGGTGGTGCGTCCTCACTGAGGGCTGAAGAGGGGCTGTGGTGGGCTGTGGGGAATCTCGAAGTCCCGAGAGGGCTGATTCTTCAGGGCCCTGTACCCCAGCAGTCCCCCAGGCTCTATAGCATGGAAATGGGACTTACTAATGGTTGAGTGTGGAATTCCTCTTTGTGGCTGTTCCACTGTTGACATGCAGGTTGGAAACTAAAGCAGGCGCTTCAGGGGCAGGACGCCGGGGACTTGGGGACTTTTGCAGCCCCTTAGGAGCAGGGTGTCCAAATTTCGGCTTCCCTGGGCCGTACTGGAAGAAGCAGCCCTGTCTTGGGCCACGCATAAAATACACCCACACGAACGACAGCCGATGAGCTAAAAACAGGTCCGTGCGTAATTTTCGAAACGTTTTAAGAAAGTTTATGCATTTGTGTTGGGCCGCGTTCGAGGCCGTCCGGGGCCGCATGCAGCCCGCGGGCCGCAGGGTGGACGATCTAAGTGGGTTCTGCTCTCCTCTCAGGTGGGCCTCGGAACCTCAGGTGAGGGCAGACCCAAGTCTAGCGGACAGCACGTCTATCCACGCTTAACCTATGCACCTGCCTCTTTGCTGCTGTGTCTGAGGGGGAAGCTAATAAAACCAGGATCTTGGTCTCAAATAAACTTCTTCATGAGAAATTCCTTCTAGTGGGGGAAACACCAAAAACCCTCAACTTTTCCCCTCACCCGCCCTCGGAAATCTCCGTTAGAAATGTTTCTGGGGTTCGGAGCCAGTGAAAGGAGGAGGGAGGGCACACCTCCCACCATGAATCTCTTTCCCCATTGTGTGGTGTGAGGAATATTTGAATAATCCAGCCCAGCTGCTGTCACTTGGAAACCAGTGATGAAGTGTGGCCTGTTTTAAAATTAGGTGCAGCAGCAGCCCATTTCCTATTTTCTTAAGATGTGTGTGGGTTCTTGTTTCCAGCAGGAAGCACAGTCCCAGGCACAGTGTTTCGAGAATGAATAAAAAGGAAGTTTAACGTTAGGGTCAAAGGCAAGAGCGTTAGAATTCGATGGAAGTTCCGAACTTGGCTTTGACATTTAACACAGGTTGATCCTTACAAGTTGCCTTACTTCTCTGAGCCTCCAGGTTTTCATCTGAAAATTGGGGTGATTGTACCTCTTTTAATGGATTGTCACGAAGATTAGAAATAAGGACAAACTTACAGTGAGTAGTTTGCACGGTCTGAAAATTTAGTCACCCACTATCTTATTTGACCCTCCGTGAATGGTCTGTACACGGCGTCAGTAAATACCCCATTTTACAGGTAAAGGTCGGAATTGCTTTGTCCTTTGTTATCGGCCTGTTCCCCTCCGAAATGTCAAAGCCTCGGCTTGGCTTTCCCGTTTTTGCTAATCCGTGAAGGTCTGCAGGAGGCTGGGCGACAAGAGCTGAGGACTGTGGAGGGGAGATCTTTCCCAGGCGAGTTCCTTCCTTCCTTTGGTGGGTGGCAGGAGCAGTCACTGGATTGGCAGGTGAGGGCAGCTCGCCAGTAAAGTCGTTTATCAAGTGACCTTGGCCATGGCAGTGGATTCTGTCTTGGTCCTGTCACCTCTGAGCTGCAGCAGTGGTGTGAGGTCCCGAGTGGGTGGGCTGCTCCGGAGGCAGCCACCTCAGGAGCCCTTGTACTGTGCGTTTGTGGGAAAGTGGTTGGGACATGGCTGGGGGGCTGGCAGTGACCTTGACCCTCGTGGACGAGGCTTCTCCAACTTTCCCACCGGCTCCTCCGGCCAGAGGATGGGATGTGCAACCCTAGCTTGCAGCAGCCCACCCCATCCATGACCTTGCTTTGAAGTTTCAAGTTCTATTTTGAACACTGACAATAATTTTACATCCTATTCTCTGATAAGCCCGTGTTTGCTTTACTATGAGGAATAGTTCCCCCTAACTTTTGAGTTAGATGCATGCTCTGGGAAGATGTTTATGTTTTTTTTCCTGTGGCTTCTGCTACTCCCAGCACAGTGTCTCCAACATAGCTTGAAAAACATGGATTTGGGCAAAATAGTTTAAAGAATGATGCAATGCAATGAAATTTTGGTTTAGGTACAGACTATTAAATCTAAACATTTTATTTGACTTAAAACTAGGCTGACCAGACAGATGTACCATTGGAAACGGGTCAGTAATGGTTGTTTTCTGTCCCACTTAAAATGGTACGTCTGCTCAGCCTGCAAGTTAAAACGTGCTTTGGTTCGCTGGTCCGATGGAAGGCCGGGGGCTTTCGATAGAGTCCGCTCATCGTTCCTGCACGAGGCGTATTGCAATGTACAGTCCTTCTAAAGTTCAATCATCTCCCTTGCCCTGCCCAGTCTAATTCGATAGCACATTTGCTTGAGTGACTTGTCCTTGAGATTCTAAAGCATTCTGCTTCGTTTTCTCTTTTTTTTTTTTTTTTTTTGGTTTTTGGTATGTGGGTAGCTCCCTGGCTGGGAATTGAACCCAGGCCGCAGTGCCGACAGCGCCAGCGTCGAAGCCTTAAGCTGCTACACCCCAGGGATCTCCCCTGCTTCGTTTCATGAAAACAGCTCTTCGTGTTTTCACGTGCATATCCCATCCGCTTATCCACGTCCTGTGTTGTGTGACTGGACACCCCATGTGGGCACGCCGGGGAGCAAGTGCAGCTAACTCCTTGGCCTGCAGAGACCAGAGCCTGGTGTCCTGGCCCCGCAACGAGCAGCCTGCTGGTGCGAGCGGTCCGCACGCCGAGGCCATCGGTCAGGATGTGTTGAAGAGGGAATAGAGAGCACGATTCCCCCCGATTCTGCTAGTTAGAGGGCGGATCAGACATGGGACTCACAGAGCCGGGGCCAGAGGTGGGGGTCGACTTGGAAGTTTCCCCTAAACTACACAGCCCCTCACTCAGAACGAACTCGGCCAGCTCGAGAAGGGAGGCTGTCACATCGGTCCTTCTTCCCCTCAGAGCGCTTGTATTTAGGAGCTCTGCTGTCAGCCACCTCCGAACTGCCGCCGCCGTTAATCCATCGTGCTATTTCTTTGCCTAATAATGACAACAGCGAACACTTTTGTAGCATCCACTCTGTGCTAGCCAATGTTGGGGAACTTGGCAAATGCAAATTTACTCAACACTGTGACAAGTGCTATTGTGCTCCCGTTTTACAGAAGGGGAAACTGAGGCACAGGAAGATTGAGTCACTTACTTAGGTATGACCCAGCTGGGAAATGGCAGAGGCTGCTCCTAACCCCTGTCCTGTGTCATCTCCAAACACGGCCACGGTTTCCCAGGAGGAGGCATGTAACTGGGCTGGGGTGAGCCAGTCCCCAGCATGTCATCCCTGTATCCCTGTTCTTACTGGTCCTTCGTCTCTGGTTGGAGGTGGCTACCTGGGCTCTGCCTCTCAGCAGTGAGAGGGGCTGGGAGGAAGCAGCTTCTGTGTCCAGCCCGGCCCCAGGCCGCCCCGGCGGACTGGGGGCCCATTCCAGAGGAAGCAGGGCCCGGCTTCTGAAATCTCAATTGCCTCCTTGCCCAACTCTTGAACTTTTACAGGAAGTCGACCTAAGTGTCCTCAACCTGTTGGGTGACACAATCAGGGCAACGGGACTCGGGTGTCTTCTTGGCCAATGGCCCAAATCTGGTTCCTTTGCACTGATCCAGTCCAGGAGAGGCAGGATGGTACAGTGGTTGGAGCAGGGCTCAGGCATCAACCCGAGTTTGAGTCTGCCTCTTGCATTCACTGGCCGTGCATCTGGAACCTGCTTGACCCCTGCTCTCCCACTTTGTAAACAGAGGCCTGCCTTAGGGGCTCATTGTGGTGATCAAATGAGGAAATGGACAGAAGGCAGGTGCTCAGGGATGGGGGCTGCCCGGGCTAGCCCCCGAGGCAGGCCTGCTAATCTTGTTCTGGGACAGAGCCTCAGATTATCCCAAAGGCTTGAGGGGTAGAAGCGGCCTGGACACCTGCTCTAGGAGTGGAAGGATGTGGCACAGGGGCACCTGCCAGGGACAGACTGACCAGTGACAGAAGATAGAATGAGAGGTTTGGAATACTCCATTGTGTCCCTAGGTTGTCTGCAGATTGGGGTTTCATGAGAATAGGAGAGGAGGAGGACATGTCAGCCCCGGTCAGGTGGGGAAGGGGTCAGGGAGCTGAGTGCCCGGGGGGCGGCCAGCTGCAAGCCGGTGGACCCCAGGAGAGTGGAGTCAACTGCCAAGTAGTAAAGACCCTTGTGAGAGTGACCCATCTCCATCCCCACTGTATGTGTGTGCACATGTGTGTGTGCATATATGTATGTGGGTGCACGTGTGTGCGCGTGTGTGTGCATGTGCACGTGCGTATATGTATGTGGGTGTGTGCACGCATGTGCGCATGTGCATGTGTGTATATGTGCGCGCACGTGTGCGTGTGTGCGCGCACGTGCATGTGTGTATATGTATGTGCGCACATGTGTGCATGCATGTGTGCATGTGTGTTCATGTGTGCACGCGCATGTGCATGTGCATATGTGTGTGGGTGCGCATGTGCGTATATGTATGTGCATGTGCGCGCACATGTGCATGTGTGTATATGTATGTGTGCGCATGTGTGCATGCATGCGTGCATTTGTGTTCATGTGTGCGCGCGCATGTGCGTGTGCATGTGTGTGGGTGCGCGTGTGTGCGTGCATGTGCGTATATGTATGTGGGTGCGTGCATGTGCGTTTATGTATGTGGGTGTGTGCATGTGCGTATATGTATGTGGGTGCGTGCATGTGCATATATGTATGTAGGTGCATGCATGTGCGTGTGTGCGCGCATGTGCGTGTATGTGGGTGCGTGCATGTGCGCGCGCATGTGCGTATATGTATATGTGTGAGCATGTGCATGCATGCGTGCATGTGTGTGTGTGCATGCGTGTGTAGGTCAGTATTGCAGGACAGCACCCTTAACCTGTGGACTCTGATGCTATTTCTAGGTAGATAGGGTCCTAATTGAGTTGAATTTTTGGACACCCTGCTGGTGTCTGAGGATTGTTGACTGGTGTGAGGGAACCTTCTCCCCATGTTGGAACTGGGCCTGGGAACCCCGTTCACCCAGTGGTTCCTAAAACTTTAGATTTTAAGTCCTTTTGAAAAGCTGTTGAAAATCATGGCCCCTCTCCTCAGAAGAAGGCTCCTCTATACAAGGACATTCTTGCATATAATTCCATTGGGTTCCTGGGTGTCCCCCAGGCTCACTCCAGACTCTGTTTGGAGTCCGATTGCTGGCTCCTCTGTATTGACATCCTGACTCCAAAGGCCAGGGAGGGACACAAGGTCCACCCCCTGAGGCCTGAGGAAGACGCTTGCCTGACAACCTGTTCTAAGTCAGCTTTGAAGCTGCTCCCATCCTGTCCTGATGACCCCTTAGGTACCAAGTGCATGCTTACTCTGTGCAGTTAACTTCCTTTCTTTTCCTAAATTCACTGGGGGGGGGCACTCAGGCATGGACTGAGTATTTGTGTCGATTGGTGACTCTCCACTGTGGGGTGCTGGCTCTGTGACAAGGCCAGCTGTCCTGTGGGACAGTGGCAGCCTGTGGTTCTGTGGCTTCCGCTTCTGTGTGAAGGGGCCTGGACTTGTGCAGGAGGTGAGCCCACGGGTGAGAGCTGGTGGGAGTCGGGTGGGCTGAGTCGCCTGTGGAGCATGGGAAGGCAGGGCGAGGCCAGGTGGCTTTAGCGCAGGCAGGGTTCCCTGAGCAGCACACCCCCTTTTTGCTGAGTGAGCAGGGTTAGTGCAGAGCACCCCGCACCGCAGTGCCCAGTGCTCTTAGACGGTGTTCTCTGCCCCAGGCATCATTCCCCCCCACCCCCAACCTCAAGCACCACATGCTTTCCCCAGTCCTTGGGGCTGCCAGCCTCCCCGGGTGCCATCAGGACCTGTGACCTTGCCTAAGCTCCTCCTCCTCCTTATTTAATATAATAAACGTTATTGAGAGAGAATTCACACACCATAATAGTGAATTCTATCTCAAGAAAGCTTCGTGTCACAATTCGGTCATTTTTATTCTGTTCACAGAGCTGTGTGAGCGTGACCATGATTGATTTTAGAGCATTTCATCACCCCTAAAAGAAACCCTGAACCCATTAGCAGTCACTCCCCGTTTCTCCCCAATCCCCCCAGCTTAGGCCACCCACTAATCTACTTTCTGTTCTTACGGACATTTCCCATAAATGGACTCGTACAGGACGAGGTCTTCTGGGGATGGCTCCTTGCACGGAGCCTTTGAGCGTTAGGAAGCGTCTGTCGCACCCACACGCTCACCGCGGAGGGGTTGTTTGTACTGACGTTTGTCCAGTCGGCGATGCGTGGAGCTTCTGCTCCACTGAGGCTGGAACAGGCGCGCAGCCGTGGTGGCGTCCTGGTTCTCCACCAGGAGTAACAAATTACCTCCCAACCTCACAGCTTAGACAGCAAACACTCATCATCTTGCAGTTTCTGTGGGTCAGGAATCTGGGAGCAGCTGAGGCGGGGTTCTGCCGGCAGGCCCGATGTCACGTGGGCTTCATCGGGCAGCCTGACTGCTGGCTTACCTCAGAGTGGGAGAGGAGGGAGAGGAAGGCACAGCGGGCCCAAGGCCCGAGTCCCACAGTCTTTTATAACCTGATCTTGGAAGCGACCTGCCATCGTTCTGCCGTATTTTGGTCACACAAGCCACCCCTGCTGTGACGTGGGTGGGGGCTGCACTAAGGTGTGACTACCAGGCAAGCGACTGGATACCGTTTCATAGAGAGAATGGCCGTTGCGATGCCCAGCACTGAGCCGATGCAGCGTCGTCCCGGAATGAGCCCTGGGTCAGCCAGGACCCTGGGTTCCGTGCTCTGTCTGGGCCTCCCACCTTTCCCCACTCTGTATTTGTAATTAGAGAGTTTAGCATGTAATTACGTACAGCCTTGCACTTGGTTCCACCAGATGTACCCACTTCTGGTGGGAAATTTTTACAGGTGATTGCTAGTCACAGGGATAGCTCTAGGGTCCAGGGTCAGCTGGGAAGACCCTCAAAGGGCTGCCCATAACCTCAACAACTGGGGGCCTGGAATCATCTGGAGCTTTCTTCATTCGTGTCTGGTTGCATGGGAAGGGATGGCTCAAAGTTTGGGCTCTGGTGGGACTGTCAACCTGAGAGCCTACACGTAGCTTCTCTTTCTAGCTGGGGCTCCTTCATAGTGACCTAACCTTTCAAGTCACTTAGCATCACTCTTGCTGTACCCTCTCAAAGAAGTCACAGCCCACCCAGATTTAAGGGGAGGGACATAGATGGCCCCCCTCAATGGGAGGAGTGTTGAAGAATTTAAAACCTCCACAATCGAAGGAAAACATTTCCCACGATGACCGCCGTGTAGTATGGGCCAGGAAGGGTCACCTGTGCTGCAGCTGCTGTCCACACTGTTGCTAGTCTTAGTATCTTTCAGGTACTGAAACTTAGCACGTGGAAACTAACTAGTATGTCTCTAACCATGTGACCAGGGCAAGCCCCCAGGTCCCTGTCTTCACTAAATGACATTCAGGAGCAGCTCTGTGATTATGTTTAGTCAAATGGTGCCAGAGTCATTCTATTTACCTTCTTCAAATTTGGGCCCAACTTAAAAAATCGTCCTGGCCTCTGGTTTAAGTTTCTTGTCCTCAGTGGCACATCGAGGGGGTGTCACAAGGAGATTCTAGAAGATCAGTTCTGTGAGTCCGCCGGGGACCTCTCACGAGCCGGACGTGTGATTCACACACCACCTCGTTCCGGGCACCCTGTTTCCCCCCTTGGTCAAATTTTCTCCCTATAAGTGTGCACAATTCATCTTTTCCACAAGCAGGAATATGTCTTTCATGGAAGATGATATAGTGATGTCCAGGACATGGTGCCCTGCCGGGAGGGTCTGGAAACCTGAGGCACAGGAGGCAGCGGCGGGAGGGCGCGTGTCCCTGGACGCCCTGCTTGGAGGTCCCGGTGAGAAGCCCCGCCCATGCTGTCCGATTGCCCCTCCCCTCGGCTGCCCGCGGGGCGGCTGTGTGCAGGGGGCAGCTCTGGAGTGACTAGGGGAGACTAGCGGTGACTAGGGGAGACTAGCGGTGACTAGGGGAGACTAGCGGTGACTAGGGGTGACTAGGAGTGACTAGTGGTGACTAGGGGACTCGTCGGCGCCCAGCTCCAACGCCAGGGCTCCACGCTTTTGCTGGGAGAGTCCTTGCAGCTATGGAATGCTTTGGGGTTGACCCTTGAACAGAAGGAGCATTGCAAACATGATCATCATTTTTTTATTCTCTGCTCCCTCCCAGGTCCCAAACTCTAGAAGCCTCAATTAAGGCAGACTTTGGGTCTAAGCTTAGGGGAATTGGCGAAAGAAAGGCCCTCCGGATTCTAATTAACTTTGCTTTTTAACTACAGATGAGCCAATTTTTTTGAGTTAACTGAGGGTGAGAGTCTCAAACATTAATGAAACTATGTAAAGGTGGTACACGAGGCTCCTGTAATTAAGGCTCCCTTTTCCTTGTGCCTTGAGAATCAAAAGATGGAGGGAAGGGAGGGATGGGGGGATGGATTATGTGAATAACTGCTGAAACCATCCCTCCCCTTTGAGGAGGATTATTTTCCTGAATTCTCCTGTTTTTCCTAATAGAATTAAAAACAAACATTTAACTGTTTTTGTTATTATTGTTGTTATTAGTTGTTTGTTTGTTTTTTTTTACTGTACCCTTCCTAGTCTTGTCCCCACTCTGCATCTTATCTGATGACATCTCTAAAGGTGGGAGGGGAGAAAGAGTCACTTTCCCTCTACCCTTCTAGGTTCTTGGCAGAGACCTTCCTGTACTATAAGGATCAGTTAGCAGGAGAAAACCAAATTAAATTTCGTACGAAAGCACAGGAGCTCCAAAAAGGCTGTGAGACCCAGAGAAGTGACCAGAGCAGGAAGCTTGTAGACAAAGCAATAATAATTGTGAAGGATTGGCGAGATACAGGGATTGGGGCTTGGGGTGGTGAAGTGGTGAAGTCACAGCAAGGGTCGTTTACGCAGCCTCTCTGGTGTCGGTTCCCTGTCTGTGGGGACAAGGGTGCCTTCAACCCCTGTGGTACAGGGAGGGGGGTACCTTCACAGGGGAGATTGAGCTCCTGCTTTCAGGAGGCCAGAGGAGGCTGAGAGCTGCCCTGGCACTGGCTTTCTCAACTGTCTTCAATTCAACACAATAAGCCAGAGTGACATATTTTGGGGTGACATAATCTGACCCCTTACCAGGCTGAGTGCCAAATTTGAGTAGGAAGAGCCAACCAGAATTCCAGGAAGGTTGGTAGTTGTTGGGGTATCGGGGCAGCTGAGGATTCATCACAGTGAGGTCCCTGGAAGTGTCAGGAGAGGGAGAAAGAGGTGTGACAGGTAAAGAAAATGAACTTCCCTCTTGCAGGGCTTGTCGAAGGTCACAAGGGCTCTCAGGGCCGGGAGCAGAGGCCCCCTGGGCTTCCTGCCTCCTGCCTGGGAACCGAGAGAGGAGAGCCGCTCCTTTTGGAAGTAGCAAGTGGAGGGGGGCGGGGAACGTAATTTTCCTTTTGACTCTGATTTTCTAACCGTGGCGAAACAAGTTTATTTGTCCAGTGAACTACAGTGGTTCCTCCACCCCCTCTTATCCAGTTTCACTTTCTGCGGTTTTGATTACCCGGTCAACCTCAGTCTGCAAATATTAAGTGGAAAACTTCCAGAAATACACGACTCACGCGGTTCAAACTGCAGGCCCTCCTGAGTAGCAGGATGAACTCTCGCGCTGCCTGGGATGGGAAGCCTCGCTTTGCCCCCTGTGTCCACGCCGGCTCTAGGTGCTTTCCCCTTCGCATCTTTGCCGCAAGCGTTTTCACCACAGGACTTTGGCCGTAAGTCAGTTTTGCCATAACGAAGATAAAATAAAGATAAACTGGTTGACAGTTTTGTTTTTTTTTTTTTTGTATTTGGTTTCACAACTGCTGTAAAAAAAAAAAGAAGAAGCTAAAATAAACTGGTTGACAGTTTGGGTTTTTTGTTTGTTTGTTTGGTTTCATTTCTCCATTGATGAAGTTCTTGCAGTTACTCCCAGTTCTGTACTATGCGTAAATCTTAGGCAGCCCTCCTAATGCGCTATACAGTCACAGGGTGAGGGGTGGGGAAGAAAATAGCATTTCTTCCAGATGATGATGATTTCCCCCAAGAGCTGGTTTCTTATTTTCAAACACTCCACCTTGGGGGGAGAGAGAGGCCGAGGGCCCCTCTTTGAAGGAGTAGTTAGCTGAACCCACATTTTCCATAGACTGCACACAAGTGCTCAGGTGCAATCCGCAAGGTGAGATCAGTTATTTACTCAGTACTGCCACGAATCCACACACGTAGGAAATACAGTTTTAGTAGCCACTTAGTAGCTGCCTGCGTTATCAGACCGACAGTTGTGGTATTGCAGTACTTGTGTCTAAGTCACCCTTATTTTATGCAATAACGTCTCATTCACCCCACTTCACCCCAGCACGTAGGCACGGTACCACCTCATCATCACAAGAAGGTGAGTCCAGTACAGTAAGGTATTTTGAGGGAGAGACCACATTCACATAAATTTGATTACAGTAGATGGTTATGATTCTTCTATCTTTATTATTTGTTATAGTTACCCTCTTACTGTGGCTAATTTATAAATTAAATGTTGCCATTGGCATGTATTATATATATGGGGAAAAACAGTGTAGACAGGGTTCAGTACTAAGTGGTTTCGGGCATGCACTGGGGGGCTTGGAACATCTACCTGATGGATAAGGGGAATGACTTTGATTTATTCATAGCCTCACCTGTATTTCAGAGAGGACTTAATATGCTTGGGCGTCGAATGAGGAATCAGGGGACTGGTTTTTCTTCTGTCTCTGCCACTGACTAGATGTGTGACGTTAAGTCACTCGATCTCTCTGTGTCGGTTCCCACCTGTGAGAACAAAGACTTACTGAGCATCTACTCTACGCACCAGGCACTAGAGACTGTCCACGTGTCTGTATTCACTTACTGAATTCTCTCCCACTTTATGTGATGTGTCTTTCTGGAATCTGTCAGTGCAGTTCTAGTATGTCTTCGTAATACCAGCAGGATGACCTTTTTGTGGCTTTTGCCATTTCACAGAATTTTGGATTTTTCTCTGGGTTTAGTACCTGAGACCCTCAATTAGAACCCCCAAGCTAGGTTTTTGGGTTCCATTGCTGATGAGGACCTTGTCTTTGAGCTTGGCTTTCATTCAGACCCAAGATGCAGAGAAAGGGAAGTCTGTAGGACTGGGCCCCTGGGGAGGAGGGTACCCAGGGCTGAGATGCGGCTGAGATCCAAGCCTGTCTGCCCCTTGGAAAATCTTTTTGGTGGCCTGGCCCTGTCAGTCATTATCCTTTCCTGGTTTGGGGTTGTTACGGATACCAGGGTGGCTGTCAGGGAACTCTCAGCTTCTGTCTGCATCCTTAAGGTCCGGTTGTGACTTCCTGCAGCTAATTTCTTATCGCTGGACCCCCTCTTGCCCCAGTCCTTGCGTGGGTTAAAGGGGGCTGAGCAGAGGGCCCAGCCACCTTTGGACTATCTCCTGCTGGGGGCAGGAGGAGTGAGGGGAAGTGGAGGAAGCCTGCCGGTGGAGCCCTGGGTTGGACCTTGCCTCCAACAGGGCTGTGCCCACTCAGTGGCCCAGGCTTGGCCTTCTCCAGAGATTGTGCATGGGAGTGCACAGCCGCGCCCCATGTGTGGGTGGGCAAAGAAGGTTCAGCATGTAAATGGGCACGAGTGTGTGTGTGTCTGTGACACTGTCAGTTTACATAATGTGTGTGTGAGGTCTTTGTGAAAGTATGCATCTGTGTATGTGTATGTGTCTCTTTGGTCTCTGAGAGCATGTGACTGTGTCACTGTCTGTGTCAGTTTACATAATTGTGCGTGTGTGTGGACGTGTGTATCATGTGTCTTTGAGTATGTCTGCGTGTGACATCTGGGCACTGGATATAAGGGGGTATTGCCTCCTCTTGCCCCAACTGCACCCCCTTTCTCTTCTTGAGATGCCTGGGGTCCTGTGCTGGCACTCCAGGCCTTGACAGCGTTGCTGGGTGCTGGGGATGGGGACCCAGAAATCACTAAGGGTTGCGAGACTCTGCAAGACTGGGCCCCCTGATCCTGTCTCCCACACTTCTGGCTGAGTGTTTCTCCTTGCCCTCCTCGCACGCTCTCAGTGATGCTGGGGCTCAGGGAGGCTCCCCCGGCCTTGGATGGGCCGGCCCTGCGTTGGGGGCCTCACCTAGAACACCTGAAGGCGGCGGGCGGAGCCGCGCGGAGCGATTGGACCACCAAGGACTGTTTCTTCAACCACTTTCGTCCATTCACGTCTGCCCCACCGTGTGGGACACCCCTGGGGAGATTCTGGACCTCACGCTCCCCCCTCATCTTGCGCTCCACTCTGGCAAAGGTTTTAAGTCCAGGGCTGTGGACCCGAAAGCACATTCTGAGGGGACATAAGACACTGCAGGGCAGGAAACACATGGGTCCCGTGTCAAACCAGAGCAATTCCAATGCTCTGCCGCTGGGTGGATGGCGTGCGGGAGGCGTGTACGCAGGTGCGTGTGTGTGGTGTGCCGGGGGGAGGAGGCTAAGTTTTTTGCCCTCTGAGCCTCGGTTTTCTCACTTACAACCCGAGGAAGAAAAATACCCGCCTTCCAGCGTGATGCCCGCATAGAAACTGCAGCGCCTGGGAAGTGCGGGGGTGACTGCGTTTTGCACCAGCGCTCTGCCCGCACGCGCAGTGTTCAGTGTCACGAAGAGATGCATTAGTGAAAGTCCCGGGTAAACCCTTTTATTGTCTCAATCCGACTTGTAAGGGGAAACCCAATGGAAAGGGACGCCCGGTGGCTGAGGAACAGCTCACACACTGGAAGTGAGCCCAGAGCCCGGGATGGCCAGTTACTCGGGTGACCCTGGCTCCTCATCTGCGACAGGGTCCCGCCCTTTCTGGTGATTCCCTGGGAACCCAGGAGCGGAAAGCGGTTTGGCCAACGACCAGCCCTCGCTCGCTTTGCAAATAGCACTTTCTATTCTCTGGGTGCAAGACAGGACGGGGGGCCAGGGCCAGCGTGTGTGCACGCCTCCCAGGGTCCCGCAGCAGCGCGGGGGCGCCGGGATCCAGCCCTGCGGGCCGGGCTGGTGCAATTGGGGTCGGAAAGGATTTGCTGCCGCGGCCACTACGAGCTTGGTTACCGCCTGCGCTTCCGAGCTTCGCCCGGAGGAGGCTGTGAGAATTTGGTGACGGTGCCCGCGCGGCGGCACGTCCTGGCCCCGCCCCGGCCCCGGGGACGCCCTGCCCCTGGCCCCGCCCGCGCACGCCCGCTGTCCGGGCCCCGCCCCGGGCCGCGCCCCTCCGCGGATTCCCCACTTGCCGGGTCCGCGCCGCGGGCCTGCCCTCAGGCCCTTGCGGGCTCCGCGCCGCCGCTCGGAGGCTCGTGCCCTCCCCGCCGCTCCGGGACCAGCCTGCTGCGTCCCCTGGGCAACTATCCAGGGAGACCGGGCCCCGCCTCCAGCACCGACACCCGGTACGGAGCCCACCTGTGCGCGCGTCTGCGGGGTCCCAGTGCCCCCGCCGCCGCACGCCCCGCCCGGCGCCAGGCTTTGTCCGCCTGGAGCGATCAGGGGTTCAGGGGCGTGGGGGCTGGGGGAGGCGGGCGCGTTCCCGGGGCGGACTGGACTCCGCTGAGGAGGTCGAGGCAGGGGACCGCGTTCCGGTGTGGGCAGCTTCGTGTTCTCTTGCATCCCTTTGGTACCTCCGGGGGGCCCGGAATCGGGGTGTCCCGCTGTCGCCCTTGATGGATGAGCAGGGCCCGCAGCCGTCAGGACAAGCTGTTTACTTGTCAGGGACCCAGCAGTTGCTGCGCGCGTCCTCCCCTCCCCCTGCCCCCGATTCGGGACGGAGCATCCTGCGTTCAGTCCATTCCTAGCGTTGCCTCCCAAGCTTTGCCCTTGAACCCAGAGGGCTAGAGGGCGACAAACACAGGTCCTGAAATCCTGGCCAGCGTGAGGGCCCCAGCAGAACACCCATCTTTCTTCCGGGGAAGAGCCTCCTCCCTGGCCGCCCTCTTGTGGATTCTGTCCGGACTCCCTGTTTCCTGACCTGAATTCCTTCCTTGCCTTTTCTAATGCTTCCTTCTCTCTGCTCCATCATGCTTTTCTGCTTTGTCTTTTCCTCGTTTGGAAAGTGCTTTCTCTGCCATCATGTCTCCTGTCCCTGTGACTGTGCTGCTGTTTTCGTCCTCTTGTTAACTCCATTGGTCACCAGTGGAAGTTACTCCTTCCTTCGCTTTTGACGCTGACCTTCCATTTCTCTGGTGGTGGTGCCTTGGGCAGTCCTTGCCATCCTCCCCTGGATGCTGAGTGCAGGGACCATCCAAGCCCAGGTGCCTGGGCTCCCCAAGCGGGATCCATGAGGGCATATCCTTCTAGCGATTGGGCTGGCAGCAGGGAGAAGTCCAGCTGGACCCTTGGGAAGTGTCTTGGAATGGATACCTTTTCTGACAGCTTCCTAGTACTGGATCTGTAGTCTCATGGAGAAGCCAGTGGTCTGGATCCTGCTCCTCAGGAGCCCTCCCCTGCTGCACCTAGTGGGTTCCACTCCCTGCTGTGGAACTAGCTGTTCCCCGGGCTCTGGGGTCAGGTAATGGGCTGGGTCCTCCTGTCTCTCTGGGGCTAGGTTATTTCCAGGCCCGCAGAGGCAGGGAGTGGGCAGCCTCCTCCCCAGTCTCCCTTTTTATCTCTAGGCTCTGGAATGGGTCTTCCTTTATGGTGCTGTTTGGGTCTTGAATGGGAACCTCGAGTTCATGGACTGCTTTTTGCAGCCGTTGAGGAGGACTTGAACCCAGGCTTGGCTCAGATCACTTACCTTGATTTCAAAAACCAAATAAAACCAACAGACATCTCTGAAAATGATCTGAGTCATCTGTGTGTGTATGTATTTCTGCTTCAGGCATTGGAAATGCTCCTGTGGTTCACTTCAGTACCACCAAAGGGAGCTGGGGGTGGCGTTGCCACAGATGGCGAAAAGGACCCCATCAAGCAGAATGTGATTGGTTTGCAAAAAGGAACAGACAGTCGCTTTTGAGCTAAAGTTCTGTAAGAGAATGCACAGAAGGTTTCTGAGACTTTTAATTTTTCTCTCTTATTTTTTTCAGACCGATAAGGAGCTCAGCGTCAGGCAAGGGCGGAATGACACCCAGGTTCCAAAGCATCTCTGATCTGCCAGGCAGCCCTGCCTTTGCTGCTGGCCTTTCTTGCACCATTCCGGAGAGGTAGGTTGGGCAAAGGAGACAAGTGGGGTGCTGTGAGAGGAGATGTTATTTTGTAGGTGGGTTAGAATTTGAATGTAATCCTCTGCCCTCCTTGAGCCTCCAGGGAGGCTCTCCAGACAGGAGAACCTCTGTAGGACTAGGGTCGAAAGGAAGAGAATGACCCACATTTGTGCTAGGAGCTGGTGAAGGGGCCATGAACTAGACCTCAGCCAGCTTCCCAAGGGAGGGATGCCGCTGCCTGGGGAAGGAGGGAGCAGCTTGGCTCCCAGGAGCCCTGGAGCCCATTATTAAGCTGCAGCGTTGGGTATTTGACTTGCTCTGGTCACGGCAGAGTTGGGCTGGCCTGACTGAGGAGAGAAACTCAGTAAAACATTCTTGCAGAAGGAAGTGGACTGCACTTTTACAACTCGGTATTGCTTCTCAAGGAGTCCTTCCTGGGGACATTCTCTTTCTCCAGGGAGTTGGCGCAGTACCTGTATCAGTAATAGGATGCTCCTTGCAGTTTCTAGAACACTGGCTTGGAAGATGAATGCAGTCTTTTCATTGTGCAAATGGAGAAATCGAGGCCAGAGACGGACACGGGCTGTGTCCCGGGGTAGCTGGGTGTGGTTACCAAGCACCCAGGTTGGCAGTCCAGCAGTCAGTCCCCTTTGAGGGCTCTGTGGGTACATGTATGTTCTGTGGGCACACAGCAGATTCTTCCTTATCCAGGCACTGGAACAGCTCCCATCATTTCAGGATGCAGCGGGGTGACGGGTTATAGTGTGGTGTCATCCTTGGAGGTCCCCCCACACACCTTAACCTCATGTACCTAGATCTTCATTGGCATTTTCTAAACTCCTTTGTTAGTGTAGAACTCTTTTAAAAGATCAAAATATTAAGCAGAATTTAACCCATAAAACAGGTGAAAACAGAGAGCCACTGTGGTGTAAGTAGAGACTGGCCCTGAACTCCGTCCACGCAGCACCTGTCTCACTCCTGCCACCCTCTGGAGGCCTCGGGTGCTTCCGTGGGCACCCCAGCCCTCCAGGAAACATAAGTGAACCTGTGTGGTGTGATTAGAGTTCTTCTGGAAAATAGGCAAAAATAGATAAGAACACTAGAGAATCTGTTTGGGAGGCCCCATAGCCACCTCATAGGAGGAGTTCAAGAAAAAGAGGGGATACAAATGGAGAAGGGGAAGCTATCAAAGACTCCACAGGAAAAAATTCTAGAACTGAAGGAGGAATTCTGTCTTAAGAGTCTCTGAGCACAGTGACTAATAAACAAAATACCTCGTAAAAGTCAGAGATGCACGATGGGACGTCACCATCGACTTGCAAAACTCCAGAGATAGAGCAGAGTTACAAAAAGCCAGCAAAGAGGCCACATACAGAAGATCAGAGAACAGAATGGTGTCGCGCTTTACAAAAGCAACACGAGAAGCTACGGGACAATGGAGCCACTCATTTAAATTTCCCTGGGAAATTAATTCCCAACCCAGAATTCGGTAATTGTCATTCAAGCAAAACAATGGGATGAAGATTTTTTTTTTACATGAATTTTCAAAATTCCCCCCAGCCCTTTGTATCCCTTTTTCAAGGAAGAACCTGGAGGATGTACTTCACTAAAATGAGAGAGTAAACCAAGAAAGAGGAACTAGTGGCACAATGTGCAATTGTCACTTGTTCTCATTTGGCTCAGCTGCCAAAGGGCTTTTCTGTTTCAGCTGTTATCTTTGAGTCTTGGGAGTAGGGAGTAAAAAGAAACAAATCTTCCCCCACCATAGGAACTGAAAGGTACTCTCTTCCAAGCCTCCCCTGTGGCCAGGACCTGTGACCTGGGCTCCGTGGATGAGATGCACCATTGACACAGAAGAGAGTCGTGACGCATGGACTATCTCCATGCACTATGGGTGTGGCAGCCGTGATGGGCTGCAAGGTCGAGTTCTTGGCACAGAAGAGGCAGGGGTACAAACTCACACCTGGTACTCACGGCATGACGGAGTGCACCTAGTGTCCTACTGCAAGCGCATTTCTTTTCTTGTCCGGCTTTTTGTTTTTCCTGGAGTTGACAGTTGCCTCACCTTTTTATTTGTTTTGTTCTCAGTGTACTCACCACTTGCCCTTCCTCAGACTCTCCAGCAGTACTATGAAACTCCTCACGGTGCAGCATGTAGGTCCTAATCTGTCAGCTCCTTCCATGCTTAGATCTGTGAGAGTTGGCTTCTTCACTTGTACCCTGACTGGTGGAGAAGGGAAGGACTTCCGTGATGATGGGGGAGAGAAGTCCCCGTGCTGTGGCCGTGCGGCGGGGCTGGAGAGCAGCCAGCCCACTTTGGAGCAAGAGGGCCGAGGGCCCCAGGGGGACCATCTTCAGGAAAATGGAGCTGATGGAGTCCCTGACACACTTGCTGTATTATGAGGAGTTTTATAATTCTCTTGGAGAGTTTGGGGAAGAATGATATATCTGTGCATAGAAAACAAAATTAAAAATGAGGCAACCATCAACAATAGGAATAATAAAAAATTGAAGAAGACAGGAAAACAAAATCATGGTATACTGTGGGCCTTACCTTTGAACAGTATTTATGTAGTCATAATAATAACTGAAGGTTGATGAATGAAAAATCATACTTTCAGAAGATGGATGAGAGGCGTGTGTGTGTGTGCATGTGTAGGAAAGCGTATCTTCCAAAGTAAGAAGTTCAAAGTTGAGAATCAAAAAATATCAGTATAAACTTACTAGTGTATTTAGAAATAGATACATACTCAAAGAAACACTGGAATTGAGGTGGTATATTTGGATGAGGAGGCCAAGGGACTGTTGTTTCTGCAAGTGTGTGTTTTAAGAAATTTTAAACATCACCCACTTGCATAACTTTCATAGATATTAAAATTTAAGAGTTGTGATTATGACATTAATATCAGTCTATAAGATAGCTGTTTCTGTTTTCTCTGTGCTTTCCGAAATGTTTCATCCACAAACATATGTTGCCTTGATGACTGTATGTGCATTTTGCTGTCATTTAGTGTGGGGAACGTTTGTCGTGCAGTGTGGTGCGCACCGGTGTCCTTCTGACGCCTGTATTCACTCGTACTCAGTTAACGTGTGTGATTTACTCAGCCATTTCCTTATTATCTTTGATTTATCACTTCCACAAACAGTACCTCAGTAACTATCTTTGTGCATGTAGCTTTTTTAGAACTTTTGAATTGCTTCCTTAGGACAATTCCCAAAATCCCAACGTTGCCAGATCTGAGACAGTGGGTGTTTCTGGTGATTTTGATGTGTCGTGTTGGGGGGCTCCACTTGGGTGCAGGCCCCTGCCCCCCCACCCCTGGGTGGGCCATGAACTGAACGTTATAAGAAATAGTTGGGATAGAATTTTTTGCAGGATAGTTGGCTTACTTTTTCAGGTGGCAGAAGGAGTCAGAAGTCTTTCTTCCCTCCTATATAGAACAGAACTTCCAGAGGCTCGTGCCTCTTGCCTTGAATGTCTGTCTTGGTTTTCCCCCATTAAAGATTTTTTATTCTTTTCTAAATATTCAGATTAAAAGTTAGTGTCCTATTGAAAACTGTGGCCTCAAGGGAGACTCATTTAAAATGGGAGAGAGTAAAAATTAAAAAAAGAAGAAGAAATTAAAAAATAACCGAAGGAGGGAGAAGTGGTAGACAAGGAAACCAGGGAGTGAGGACGGAGTCTGTTTCCTCAGTTTACCTTACAGGGGACCTTGGGGTGCCTTCCGCACAGTGTCACAGTAGTCCGACCCCGTTTTTGCCTGTGCCGGGAGCTTGGGGTGTCAGACGGCCCTCCAGACAAGCCCTTCCTCCCTGGTCCTGGGCATGGTCTTCGGGATGTCCTCCTTGCCTGGCCTCTGGCTTCCAGAGACTTCCTTCCCATTCTCCTTTTGGCTACATGTTCCCCACCCACAGCTAATCCCTGCTAGACAGTCGCTTGGCATTAGTGGCAGGACAGGGCTGCTACATCGGGTTTGCAGGTCTCCCTCTTGCTGTGGCTAACGGTTGTGGTGGAGACATGCTTTCTGCCCTAAGGACTGTGGTGGCCACCAGGGAAGGAGGAAGCTGTCAGACCGGGGCCACCCTGCAAGACACACTGAGGGGGTTCCCATGAAAAGTTCTGTATTTTGGAAGAATGGCACATCTATTCTCGAGCCATACCGGCTGGGGACCCTGGACCATTCCCTTTTCCTTCTGGTTCGTAGCTTCAGTTCTTTGTCAGGAAGTTGCTTAAAGACAGGAAGCTCCAAGGCTAGGGTGCTGGAATGCCTGCTCCCCAATAAAAGCAGAGGATCTGGGCATTCTGTGGGGTACAGAGCCTGGCACAGTCTCTGATGCTCAAATCAATATTTGCTGACTGAAGGAATGACCAGGACTTGTGACCACAGTCTTCTGGAACAAAGAGGGGCCCTCCAGGCTCCTTTTCCTGAGTGTCTCCAGAGGATGTGGTAGTTGAAGGATCTCTGGGTTCTTCCTGGCAGCCAGAGCAGGGAGGCGGTTTCCAGAAAACTCCTCAAAGGGGACTGTGTAGGAGCTCCGTTGGGAACTGGGCGCTCTGGGTAAAAGCACCTGCGAGTGGCACTCACTTCCCACGTAAGCCGGGCAGCAGGAGACGTGTCCATTTCCTTCTCCCTGGGGCGCTGGCTGGAGCACTTGATGACAAGGACTTTCTGAGGCCGAGAAGTACCTGAAAATAAACCCAGGGCGAGAGCCCCGCGGATGGTGTGGTGTGGCAGGCCGGCCGCGTGGCCCCCTGCCCCTTGTCACGGTGGTTGCTGGTCCTGTATCCCACCAGCCTGGGTTGATGGTAGATCCTTGGACGATGTGTATAACCACCTTCTAGAAGTTTCTGAGGCTCCTTCTCTTGGGCTTTTTGGGTTGTAACTTTCAGCTCTGACATCTCGGCTTTGGACAGGGGTTTCGTCCCAGCGTTACTGCGCATGTTTGCCTACAGACAGATTCGTAGGAATGACTTGGGGGGACCTTTACTCTCTTGCTCTAAAGCAGCGGTTCCCACCTTTTCCCACTTGTGTACCCCTTTTAAACCCATTTCTACAAATTGTACCCCTTGGTTTTAAAACAGCTGTTTTAAAATACGCTTTTATTCAGTGCCTCTTAATGTAAAATCGTGGGAATGAGGTCATAAGTTAGGAAAGAAAAACGACTACACTAAAAGTACAGACCAGATTTAATTTTACAACATTTGTAACAGGTAAATATTGATAATGATAATCAAGTATTAAACATGAAATAAAAATCTACGTGAATCATTATAGATAACGTACTTTTACTCAGTAACTAAACTGATGGAACAGGCTGGCTATGGGTGCATTTATATAGTTTGGGGAAGTTCTAGAAATGTCACAGCTGGGTTGTTCTGAAACTGCGTGATGATTGGTAGAAGAGCAGTTTGGGGGCGGGTTCGCAGCCACACCCTCGCCCAGCGTGGGGTAATGTGATCTGATTTCGAAGCGTCTCCATTCACCGTGAATCAGACGAACACTCCTTGCTCCATAACGAACGTTTTGCATCGTTTCACTTTGTTTTTTCACCATGACTGATTCTTTTTCCTGTACCCCTGAACGCCCCGGCACTTACCCCGGGGGTGTGCGTACTTCCCCTTGGGAACCGATGCTCCAGAGTAACTTCTTGGGGTGCATGGTGTGTTTTGCCCAGGACACCCTCAGAGAGGAGGCTGTTTATCGCTTAGATAAACAGGACACACTTCTCTTTTCCCTGCTGCCTGTCCCCTACACAGAGCCTGCTGAGAGTGACTCATGTGTTCCCTTGGGAAGCTACTCCCTAGGGCACGTGACTGTAGCACCAAAAAGCCTGTCTTTATGTGGACAAAGGCCGGAGCACCAGCCACTTTGGTGATGGCCACTGGAAAGATGTGGAAGTCTGACAGACTGGGGAGACGCCGGCTCAGCCCCACAACAGAGTTGCAAAAGGAATGAAAGGGATTCCTCAGCACTCCTCAGTGTGGGACCGGCCACCAGCCAGCAGGTCCGCCAGCCCGGGGGACCAGCAGGTGGGCTACAGCCTCATCCCCAGCCTGGAGGGAGCATCTGTGGTTCTGCGATACTACGTCCTCGGCTCGCCCTCCGCCTTTCAACGACGGCCCCAGAGCTGCTGGCTGGGAGGGCCGATGGGGCCTAAGGACTTTCATCGGCATCTTTGGGGGAACTGTCCTGCTGGCTGCTTGGGACTCAGATGGTCAGACCTGTCACACGTGCTCAGCTGGAGAAACCTCCTTCAGCCTTGGGCCAGAGAAAGTGCGTCCCATGACGGAGACTCGCAGCCAGGACTGCCCTGCCACATGTCACATGGCTGTTCTGAGGATTATGCTGGCCGGAAGTGGGAAGGTGAAAGGAACTGAGCTCCTTCCTGCCCAGTTTTCTTTGATATCTTATTCATGGTTCAGGGTGCAGAGACTGAAGTCTGCCTCAAGGACCTGGATGACTCAGAGAGAGGAAGGTTTACTCCTCTGGGCTTGATCTCACTTTAGTGCCTTGACGGTGGTCCTCTGGGCCATCTCACCTGTCCCCATGGCTACACATCTGTGTGTTGCCTACTGACCCCAAATTACATCTGCAACCCCAAAGAAATCCAGATGTCAAAATCCATTGTACTGATTTGATAGTGACATGCCTATCCTGGAGTCACTGTACCCAAGAGATGACATACAGTGATTGGCTGGGCATAAGTCCTGTTCCTGCTTCCAGTCCAATCCCCGTGGTTGGGGGAAATTCAGGGTTCTGATTGGCTGGGCCTGGGCCTGAGGCCACTCAGGTAGCCATGCATGAAGTCAGTGCGCCTGAACCACTTGGGCTGAGGGTGTGTTGAGTTTGGAAGACGTCCCCAGCTTCCAGATCAAGAAATCAAAAAATGCCAGCACCCAGATGCCCCTTGGTCCTCTGTGGCCCAGGATGACTGCTCCCCCACCCCGAGGCAGGGTGAATCCATCTCTCCTGCCTGCATAGAGCAGTCCTGCTCGCATTTGTTCTCTACATCATTGCAAGCATGCGCATGTACTCTTGTGCGCCTGACTTCTTTCACTCAGCTTTAGGCTTGTGAGACTCATTATACTGTTGTGTGTATTTGTAGATCGCTCGTTCTCATTGCCGTCGGACGTCCCATTGGGATAGGATGCCACAATTTATTTTTCCATTCTACCACTGATGCACATTTGGGAAGTTTCCAGTTCGAGGCTGTTATGAACAGCGATGCTACAGACACTCTTGGGCTCATCTTTCGGTGCACGTGGGCTTGCATGTCTGTTGGGTATACACCTGGGGTGGAATTGATGGGTCGTAGGCCATATGTACGTTCAGCTGTAGTTGATACAGTTTTCCAAAGTTCCACTTTGCATTCTTGGAGAAGTTCTAAAGTCCCTGGATTAGCTAGCATCTGTGTGCCACACATGCCACAGAGCGACGAATCTGGGCTTCATGGAATTGGGGCACTCTGGGTCCTGGGCCCACAAAGGAAGGTTCCCACTTTCTCCTGTCCTATCTTGGCATTTGATTATGTCCCGCCCATGCCATCCTGAGTCTCTCTTTTAAGAATGAGTTTTTTACATCCATGTATTTTCTACGTTCCAGATGGATGCGTGTAGTCTAAGCCTTCGTTTCCACGGTGCTAAGGAGCAAGGGAGTGTGGGGTGCTTTTGTCTTGGAGCCTGTCTGCCCCTTTGGCAAGAGTCCCAGGGAGCGCATGCCTCCTGTGCTCCTCTCAGCCTCGGGATTGAATGGCCCAAGGTGCCCCTGACTTCCCGAGCTGGGCCAAAGCGCATAGAGCATTGTAAGCAGATTCTTCAGGATTCCTGACCAGCCACAACATTGTGAATCCAAAAGAAAGCTTTTGGCCTAGCCATTCTCAGAAAGAGGAACCCAGAGTAGGATGTGGTTTTACAATCAGAGGAAGTGGATCTCAGCAGTGGTAACGTGGGGTCTGGGGCGATGTGCACATCCGCTGGGAGCCTCTTCTGCCTTCAGACAGGGGTGAGGCCTGGGCCCAGCTGGCAGAGCCGCTCGGATGGCTCGTCCCTCTCCAACTAAACCTTTCCCTTCAGCTGTTTTGAAAAGTCATTTAAATCTAGGAGGATGTGACTTCAGGTTAGGGAAGTATTTCTCTAAAGCGTAAAGCTCACAAAACATAAAGGAAAAGGTTGATAAATTCAACTGCATCAACGTTAAAATCTTCTACTCCTCATCAAAAAACGCCACAAACAAGATGAAAAGATGACTCTGACTGGAAGATATTTCCAACTCCTTTAATTACCAGTGGAATTCAATCTAGCATATAAAAAGAAACCCCAATAGAACAAATTAAGAAGACAAATAGCCCCACAGAAAAATGGACAAAGTGTACAAGCAGGCTGTTTGGCGAAGGTAAATGCTTTATGAAAAATCAGAGAAATGCAAATTAAAATAACAAGAGCATGTCATGCCTGTCAGATTGGTAGCAGTGAGTACGTCTGACAATACCAAGTGATGGTGGAGAAACTGAGGTTAGGCACTCACGCCAGTGGTGCCGTTGCTAAGGGATGCCACCACTAAACTTTGGTAAAGTTAAGGATGTGGGTATACCTGTCACAGGTCATACCTGTGACCTGGCAGTTCTGCTCTAAGCGTACATCTCAGACCTGCACTGCCAAGTCTAGTCGCCACTGGAGAGTGTGATCAAGGAACAGAGTTTTTAAACATTTTATGTAATTTTAACTCATCTAAATATAAGAATTGATCCTTGAGTCATTTATTAGAAAACTTAAAAGTATATTTGGAGCAACGTGAGTCTGTGAACCTATTTGTTCACCTGTCAGGGGTATGAAGTCTACATGCAGATGATTTCTGATGACAACCCAGTGTCCTAATTGCAGTGTGCCCTGAGTGTCAAATACAGGCCAGACCTCAAAGACTTAATATTATACCAAAGAAGGAAAAAGAATGTAAAGTATCTCCTTAGTAATTGTTCTATATTGGTAACATGGAAATGACCAGATTTTGGATATATTGGGCTAAATGATATATATTACTAAACTTAATTTTATCTGTACCTTTTTCTTCTTTTTTAATGTGGCTACTGGTATTTTGACATTACACCTGTGGTTCACATTGTATTTCTCTTGGACATTTATCCGGACTCTGATACGTACACAAGAAGACTATTGGTAATAACCCAAAGGAGTAGAAACTAACCTTGAGGTTCATCGGCAGACAAACAAGAGGTTTATTTACACAAGGGTTAAAATGAATGAACTAGAGCTCCATGTATCAGCATGGATGCGTCTAAGAAATGTAAGCAGGTGGCAGAAGACTCTTCATACAGTTTCAAAGCATGCAAAAAGATTAAGAATCGTGGAGTGCCCTGGTGGTGTAGCGGCTTAAGGCTTCGGCGCTGGCGCTGTCAGCACTGCGGCCTGGGTTCGATTCCCAGCCAGGGAGCTGCCCACATACCAAAAAGCAAAAAAACAAAAAAGATTAAGAGTCGTTTGTGGGTACACACTCATAGCAGTATAATCAAAGGATAGAAACATGCATGGGAATGATTAACAGCCCGAATCCAGGCGGTGGGAGCCTGAAGTGGGGGTGATCCTGGAAGACCTTTCTTGTGTGACATTTGGTTACTGACCAGGGAGTGGTGTGTGACTGGGAGGTTTGGTGCGACAGACACTTCAACAAATCATTGGGTGGTCAATGCCATTTCGAAGGCCCTTGGTTTCTGGTTTCAAAGAACTGTAGGCTTCGGTCCTACTTAAGTTCTGGGTCGTCTGACCAGTGTCCTGTCATTTTGTGCCTTTGCCAGCTGGTGGCTAAGGTGTGTGTTCCTGAGGGAAAAAACTTGGAATGGGTGTGTTGTGGTCTTGAATTTGAGCCACTGCTGTGAGGGATGCAGACAGGGTGCCCGCCCATGGTGGTGGCCTGGGGCAGTAGGAGCCACGAACCACGACAGGCAGGATGAGGCGAGCTTTGGGCGCCCACGGGCTGGGACTTCATCCTGAGCCTTCTGCCATCAAAGGCCCTGACAGCCTGCTTTCCCAAGGGTCCTTTCAGAGGACTCGCCTGCATACCTGCAGTGGCTCATTTTGCCTTTGCTTCCTTTCCAGGACAACTGGTGTCTGAGAAATAAAAATAACAGGATGCCCCCAGGGGTTGACTGCCCCATGGAATTCTGGACCAAAGAGGAGAATCAGAACGTGGCTGTCGACTTCCTACTGCCCACGGGGGTCTATCTGAACTTCCCTGTGTCCCGAAATGCCAACCTCAGCACCATCAAGAAGGTACGATCTTGACCTTAAAACCAGTCCCCCAGATCTTGGAACTCAGAGAGAACGACAGACAGACTCCCACTCACGTACATAGTTCCTCAGATTTGAGATCTCGGGTGCAGATTTTAAAAGATATCAATAATCTCCAAGAATTATTTAAAAGGTGCACTTGGAGTCCACCTAGCATTCCGAATTCGGCTTCCTGCTCCTCGGGGCCCGTCTCCCGCACTGGATTCCAGTGAGAGCTCCAGGGGGTGGTTCCCCTGTGGCCTGCCACTCTCTCCATGTGGCTGTGCCCTCCTTTTGTGGGGAGCCAGACTTCGTCCACGCCCACTTAAGGCTTTTACCTGTCTTTCGTCTTTATAGTCCTGTTGTCCTAGTAAACATCATTTTTGGAAACAGATTTTGGTTTGGTTGAGTAATTTTCAGGGTATTTGTCGCGCCTACTGACTGCCTTGCAGGGAGAAGGCAGCCTTCCCCATTATGTAAACAAGGGGGTGAGGCTGTCTCCCAGTAACCTGGCAGCTCCAAATCCTTGTAGGAAATGGGCTTGAATGACCTCAACTGTTGTACAGCTTGGGTTTTTCCCCCACTTAACGATGTACCCTGGAGTGCTCATTGCACGGGTATCCCTAACCTCTGGGTCCCACCCCGTGCTACCCCTTTGTGTTGATCACCCACGCCCTATGAGAGAAATAGGGCGGTTCTCTCCTTTCCGTCTTCGCTGGGACTCAGCCATGAATACTTCTGCACTAAAGCTTGTCTATTAGATGGCTCTCCAGTGATCCCTGGGGACACCTCACCCATGGGAGGAACAGGGAGCACAGAGCTCACAGAGGGTTTTATGGCCCCCTCAGTGTATTTGACTTTTCTGCATTGGTTGCCAACATTTACAAATCAGGGTGATGAACCCCAGAACGATTAGCTGGGGGTGCCCAGAGGTTGTGTCTGGCTGGCCGTGTCTCAGAGTAACAGCTTGGAGACTGTAGAACACACTGCTCAGTTCTAGATTTTAGGGCATACCTGGCACCCTTCACAGAGCAGGTGACGGGGACTCCTGGTAACCCACGTGGTCAGTGCTCCAGGGGTCTCAAGAGGGTGGCAGTCTTGAGACCTTGCTGTTGCCCTGTTGTCAGGGTCACAGGATCAGACATCAGAATGAAGCCAGCTTCTACCCACCTGCCTGGGGCCCTGCCTGCCTTGATCAGAGGGACTGACCTGGTGACTGTCCCTCCTAGGTGTTGTGGCACCGAGCCCAGTATGAGCCACTCTTCCACATGCTCAGTGACCCCGAAGCCTACGTGTTTACCTGTGTCAACCAGACCGCAGAGCAGCAGGAGCTGGAGGATGAGCAGAGACGGCTGTGTGACATCCAACCCTTCCTGCCGGTCCTGCGCCTGGTGGCCCGTGAGGGTGACAGGGTGAAGAAGCTCATCAACTCGCAGATCAGCCTCCTCATCGGCAAAGGTACCCAGCCAGGGTGGGCCCGTGGTCCAGGCTGCTCGGCCCGCGGGGGCCTGCCCACCCGCGACCCCTCGTGCTAATCGGGCCCTTCCCTGCCTCTCAGGCCTCCATGAGTTTGACTCTCTGCGTGACCCGGAAGTGAATGACTTCCGAGCCAAGATGCGTCAGTTCTGCGAGGAGGCGGCTGCCCAGCGGCAGCAGCTGGGCTGGGAGGCCTGGCTGCAGTACAGCTTCCCTCTACAGCTGGAGCCCTCGGCGCGGAGCTGGGGGCCTGGCACCCTGCGGGTCCCCAACCGGGCCCTGCTGGTCAACGTCAAGTTCGAGGGCAGTGAGGTGAGCTGTGGCTCCTGCTGAGGCTGCATCAAGGCTGCCCTCCCTCCCAGTCGCATCAGATGGTATTTGTGGGGTGTCCATGCACACGAGGGGCTTGGCTAGACATCCCACCAAGTAGAATGACCAAATGGCCTTGGTCATGGGTCTGTTCATTCACCCAATATTCCCTGGGTATTGGACCTGTGCCTCCATCACATCCTGCCCTCAGGGAGCTCACATTCATGGAGCAAATAGGCAACCCCACCCCCTGCACCCCAGAACCCCATGGGCCCTCCACAGGGCGGAGGGCTGACCCTCCCTCGTCCCCCCAGGAGAGCTTCACCTTCCAGGTGTCTACCAAGGATATACCCCTGGCACTGATGGCCTGTGCCCTCCGGAAGAAGGCCACCGTGTTTCGGCAGCCACTGGTGGAGCAGCCCGAGGACTACACCCTGCAGGTGAACGGGAAGTACGAGTACCTGTATGGCAGCTACCCACTCTGCCAGTTCCAGGTGAGGGCTGAGGGCTGGGGGGCCCTGGGCTCCTGAGTGTCCCGCAGCCTGGGCCGGAGCCTGGGTGGTGGTTAGGGGAGCTGGTTCTTTGGCCCCTCTTGAGCCTGATGAGCCAGGGCTTTGGGGGTCACAGAGAGAGTGTCCCCTTGCTGGGCTGGCCCTCCCTGGGAACACAAGGAGGGCTCCGTCTTTAGAAGGTGGGCGGGGACAGGAAGAGCCAGCAGGAGTGGCCCAGAAGGCCTGGGATAGGCAGTGTCAGCATGGGGGAGCCCCCAGGGAGTGAGTTGTCCAGGGAGTGGTTGGCACTGCCCGTTAGCCACTCACTGTGCCCCCATCTCAGTACATCTGCAGCTGCCTACACAGCGGGCTGACCCCACACCTGACCATGGTGCATTCCTCCTCCATCCTCGCCATGCGGGACGAGCAGAGCAACCCTGCCCCTCAAGTCCAAAAACCACGCACCAAACCGCCCCCCATCCCCATGAAGAAGGTGAGCCGGCACCTTCCACTGAACCCTCTCTTCCTCCCTCCCTGGCATGCTGGGGTGGGGGCCTGTCTGGACTCCCCGGGGCAGCCCCCAGGCCCACCTCTCAGCTGCCCTCCTCACCACTGGGGGGCAGAACTCCGTGCCCTGCAGAGCTCGGGTGCTGGGGCCCCTGGGTCGCCTGCATGGCAGGTCTCCTGGTAAAGGATGGAGTTGGGAGCACAGACCTGCAGCACTCTCACCCCACCCTCGAGAGCCCCCGGGCCTCCGTAGCCCTCTGCTCTGACGGCCTGCTTCTCCCCTCCGCTGCCCAGCCCTCCTCTATGTCCCTGTGGTCCCTGGAGCAGCCGTTCTGCATCGAGCTGATCCAAGGCAGCAAAGTGAATGCTGACGAGCGGATGAAGGTAGGAGCCCGGGGGCCGCGGGAGAGGCTGTTTTTTTGCACAAACAAGGTGGCTGTGGCCTGGAGGGGCAGCAGAGGAAGAAGGGGGGTCACATGAAAGCCACCTGACCACATTACCCAGCGTCCCTGCCTGGGGTGGTTGTGAGCTGCTTCAAAACAGGAAGAGGGGAGGGGAGCAGGCCAGCGGCCAGAGAGGCCGATTCGTAGAAACTGGGCCCAGCGAGTTCTGGGTACTTGAGTTTGGTGGAGGTTGTGGGGCCAGGCCCAGCCCAGGGATGTGAAAACCACAGTCAGGGAGGTAGCAGGCGTTGGATAGAGGAGCCACTCCAGCTGGGCTGGGGCCCCTGAGGCTCCCAGGAGGCATGTGGGTGGGGGGAGGTGTGTGCAACACCTGCTGGACCCCGAGGGGCCCTGCCTACTTCTGGGCTGGTCACATGCCCCATCTCCTCAGTCCTGGGGACAGCCTGCGTGGTGCAGGTTTCATTGTCCCACTTGCAGCACACGAAGCCAGTGTCCACAGTGGTTGAGTCTCTTTGGGGAGCACTTTTGTTGGGGTGAGGTCACACGCAGGCAGGTCTGGGTTCCCTGGTGGAATCATGGCGGATTGGCTGCAGGAAGCTTTCTGGCTGGGCCAGGAGGGCCGTCACAGCGGAGCTGAGAGAGGCATTAAATCTGTCCCCAAACACGTGGGGCTCATAGGGGGAAGCCCTCGGATGTCAGAGCTCAAAGGGCTCTGGAGTTCTGCAGCCCCAGTGGGGAAACTGAGGCCAGAGCAGGAAGTGACATGCCCTGGGCTCCCACAGAGTTGGTGGGGAGCTACGACCTGTGGCCCATGCACAGCCCACCGTGCCCTTCCCTTCGCCCCTGCTTCCCCCTCCCATGGCCACTCGTCTTAGTCAGGCAGCCTGCTATCCCCCTCTGTACCTCCTTCCACGTGGGAAGTGGCGATCCAGACATTTCAGGAGGAGATTCTGGGTGGGAGAACTTGGGAGGGGCAGGGGGCTGGGTCTCGGCCGCCTGTCACCTGTGCCCATGCCTTCACCAGCTGGTGGTACAGGCCGGGCTCTTCCATGGCAACGAGACGCTGTGCAAGACGGTGTCCAGCTCCGAGGTGAGCGTGTGCTCAGAGCCCGTGTGGAAGCAGCGCCTGGAGTTCGACATCAACGTGTGCGACCTGCCGCGCATGGCCCGTCTGTGCTTCGCGCTGTACGCAGTCATCGAGAAGGCCAAGAAGGCACGTTCTACCAAGAAGAAGTCCAAGAAGGCGGTGAGTGCGGCCAGGCCCAAACCAGTCCTGCGACTCTGGGAGCCGCTTACCCTGGGGACAGTGTTGGGAGGGTCTTTGCACCCCAGCCCTCAGCCTTCCCGCCCTGGCCACTGTCGCTGTGCTGACCCGCCGTGTTCTCTCCCAGGACTGCCCCATTGCCTGGGCTAACCTCACCCTGTTTGATTACAAGGACCAGCTCAAGACAGGCGAATGCTGCCTCTACATGTGGCCCTCTGTCCCAGGTTAGCCCAGGCCAGGAGCGGGGGCCGGGGGGAGGTGTCGCAGACATGGGGGCATTCCCCGTGCAATTACATCTGTCCCTGTGTCCAGACGAGAAAGGGGAGCTGCTAAACCCCACGGGAACTGTGCGTAGCAACCCCAACACCGAGAGTGCTGCTGCCCTGGTCATCTGTCTCCCCGAGGTGGCCCCCCAACCTGTGTACTACCCTGCCCTGGACAAGGTCAGTGAGGGCCCATCCTGCTCAGAAGCCATGGGGCCAAAGGAGAATTTTCCTGCCCATGCCCTGAGGCTGCCTCGAGCATGGTCCCTGCACCCTGAGTTGCCCAGGGTGGGGGCTGGGTCACCACACACATCTGGGGACTTACCTAACTCTCTGCAGTCCTCATGTGCCTTAGACCAGTGGTTCTCAACCAGAGGCCACTTTGCCCCCAGGGGACTTCAGGCAATGTCCAAAGATACTTTTGGTTGTCACAACTAGTGGGAGATGCTCCTGGCTTCTCGTCACCAAACACCCTACAGTGCACGGAACAGTCCTCATCACTGAGAGGCACTGGCCTGCAAGGTCAGCAGTGTTGCCACCGGCCCCGGGGCCCTGCTGGCTGGTCCAGGTCCCGGGGTGCCGCTAAGAGCTGGGATGCTCTTTGCAGATCTTGGAACTGGGGCGGCACGGAGAGCACGGCCGCTTCACGGAGGAGGAGGTGAGTGGGAACGCAAGGGTGGGGCCTGGAGTGGGGGGGCGGGGCGAAGAGCCAGCATAAAGCTGACTGCACCCCCAGCAGCTGCAGCTGCGGGAAATCCTGGAGCGGCGGGGTTCGGGGGAGCTGTACGAGCACGAGAAGGACCTGGTATGGAAGATGCGGCACGAGGTCCAGGAGCACTTCCCGGAGGCACTGGCCCGGCTCCTGCTGGTCACCAAGTGGAACAAGCACGAGGATGTGGCCCAGGTGGGCTTCGGAGGGAGGGCCCTGGGGAGGGGCAGCCGGGAGTCAGGCCTGGTCTCCGCGGGCCCCGCGCGCTGACCACCGGCGGCTTTCTCAGATGCTTTACTTGCTGTGCTCCTGGCCCGAGCTGCCCGTCCTGAGCGCCCTGGAGCTGCTGGACTCCAGCTTCCCCGACCGCCACGTGGGCTCCTTCGCGATCAAGTCCCTGCGGAAACTGACGTGAGTGTCCCTGGCTCCTGCTCCTTGGGAGGGTGGCTGTGCCTGGCAGCCTGCCAGGTGGGGCCTCCCGCCCCTGCCCTGCCCTCTCACCAGCCGCAGGGCCCTGTCCTGAGCTGCAGATCTCCTGGTCTCAGCCACCTCCATTCTCCGCAGGGACGATGAGCTTTTCCAGTACCTGTTGCAGCTGGTACAAGTACTCAAGTACGAGTCCTACCTGGACTGCGAGCTGACCAAATTCCTGCTGGACCGGGCCCTGGCCAATCGCAAGATTGGCCACTTCCTCTTCTGGCACCTCCGGTACCTGGACTCCCCTGACCCCCACCTCTCCCTGGAAGGCCAAGGGAGGAGGGGCCTCTCACCTGCTGGCCTCCTGTTTCCCACTGGCCTGGGCGTCCTGACTGGGCTGGGAGGGGCTGTGTGGCCCTACCCAGCCGGGCTCAGCCCCTTCTTCCTCCCTCCAGCTCCGAGATGCATGTGCCGTCCGTGGCCCTGCGCTTCGGCCTCATCATGGAGGCCTACTGCAGGGGCAGCACCCACCACATGAAGGTGCTGATGAAGCAGGTGAGGCTCAGGGCCCTGCACCCTTACCCCAGGCCAGGCTCCACCTTTTGGACTCACCGAGGTCGGCCTGAGGCCCAGAGCCAGCCCCTCTTGGCCTGCCCACACTGCCCTTCTGTTGTCCTCGCCAGGGGGAAGCATTGAGCAAGCTGAAGGCCCTGAACGACTTTGTCAAAGTGAGCTCCCAGAAGAGCCCCAAGCCCCAGACCAAGGAGCTCATGCACCTGTGCATGCGCCAGGAGACCTACCTGGAGGCCCTCTCCCACCTGCAGTCCCCACTCGACCCCAGCACCCTGCTGGCCGAAGTCTGGTGAGCCCCAGCTCGGGCCTCCTCGCGCTCCCCCTGAGGCCTGCGGAGGGGCCCCTGCTGACTGCCCTGTGCCCGGCAGTGTGGAGCAGTGCACCTTCATGGACTCCAAGATGAAGCCGCTGTGGGTCATGTACAGCAATGAGGAGGCGGGCAGCGAAGGCAGCGTGGGCATCATCTTTAAGAATGGGGATGGTGAGCAGCCGGGTCCCGGGAGGGACCTGCGGAGGCTTGGGCCACGCTGCCCTCGGGGGACCCTGGGGAGCAACTTCTGGAGGGCAAGCCAAGGCCGAGTCCCCGGATGCTGGGGCCTGGCTGGGAGCAGAGAACCCACTAGAAACTCCTGCTTCTCCTTCTGGGGGCTGGCGGCACAGACCTGCGCCAGGACATGCTGACCCTGCAGATGATCCAGCTCATGGACATTCTGTGGAAGCAGGAGGGCTTGGACTTGAGGTGAGGGGCCTTCCTGTCATCCTTTGTGCCCATGCCAGGCCTAGGACCCTGTCCCCTTGGAGCAGTGCCCTGCCAAAGCCAACAGTACCACCCCAGGAAAAATGGCTAGGAAGAGCAGGGACCAGTTTAAAACTAGGGCCAAGGCAGGTGACGGGGCCACAGGATGAGGGTGGAGAAGGCCAGCCCTGGTGCTTAGCGTCTGTTCCGCCATGGTCTCCTTTGCCCCACATATCCCTGTCTTCCGGCCCCATCTTGCCAGCCATGTGGATTTTCCTCTCCGAGCCTACCTGGCCACATCTGAGGTACTGGTGATGTCCTCTCTAAGGAGTCTTCCCCGGGCAGCAAGGGCTCATCCCCAGCTGCTGCTAGTTCTCCTTTTCAGCAACTTGAGTAGCATCTCCTGTGGATATTTTGTGTCTAGAGCTCCTTGGGGGTCAGGAAGCCCCAGGGAAGCCCTTGACCACTGCCTGTCCCTCCACCCACCTGGCTAGGATGACCCCCTATGGCTGCCTCTCCACCGGGGACCGCACAGGCCTCATCGAGGTGGTGCTTCACTCAGACACCATCGCCAACATCCAGCTAAACAAGAGCAACATGGCAGCCACAGCCGCTTTCAACAAGGATGCCCTGCTCAACTGGCTCAAGTCCAAGAACCCTGGGTAGGTTCAGGCCTTGGGGACAGATCACCTCTCCAAGAAGTGTGGTTTGGGAGGCAAAGGGGAAGAGAAGGGCCTGTGACAGTCCGTGGCTTCTTGGCTCAGCCAGCCCGTGTGAGTGGTGGGGGATGGGGTGAGTCTCCGCTCCTCCATGTATCGGACACCTGTTGCCGTGTAACAACCATCTGGAACTTACGGACTACCACTTATTGTTGGCTCAGAGACGTCCAACTTGAGCTGGGCTCAGCTGGTGGTCTCTTTGCTGGTATCATTCATGCAATTGCCACCATCTGGTAGCTTGGCTGGGCCTGGAGGCTGGCACGTCTGGGGCCTTGTGGCCTCTCCTCATGTAGCCGCGGCTTTCCGCCACGGCACGGGGAAGGCTCGGGAGTTACAAAGTGTCTAAGGCCATGGTTCCCCATCGCCCGCTCTCCCCCCACCCAGGGAGGCCCTGGATCGAGCCATTGAGGAGTTCACCCTTTCCTGCGCCGGCTACTGTGTGGCCACATACGTGCTGGGCATTGGCGATCGGCACAGTGACAACATCATGATCCGGGAGAATGGGCAGGTAAGGGGCAGTGAGGGGCTGCCGCGTGGCCAGCGCCTGTCTTCCAGGTCCCCCACCCCTGGCCTTTACGCTGTGCATCTGGCTTGAGGCAGGGCCCCCCCTCCCAGCCCCTCCGGCTCCCTCACCCTCCTTTCTGGCTCCTTCTCAGTCTTTGCCCTCCCCTTCCTTCCCTTAGCTGTTCCACATTGATTTTGGTCACTTTCTGGGGAATTTCAAGACCAAGTTTGGAATCAACCGGGAGCGAGTCCCATTCATCCTCACCTATGACTTCGTCCATGTGATTCAGCAGGGGAAGACTAACAATAGTGAGAAATTTGAAAGGTGAGGGAGCCTCAACCCCCTAAGTGCCCTTCGTGCCTGGGGCCCCAGACAGGCTGCAGGGTGGGGACTGGGCTCCCTGGAGGGGCAGTGTGGGGAGAAGGTCCCTGGGTCCTGTAGGAGGCGGCAGGCTGGGGGTGGGCAGTTGGAGGAAGTGGGCGTGGCTGGAGGACCCAGGGCCCGCCTCCCCGCAGGTTCCGCAGCTACTGTGAGCGAGCTTACACGATCCTGCGTCGGCACGGGCTGCTTTTCCTCCACCTGTTTGCCCTCATGCGGGCAGCAGGCCTGCCTGAGCTCAGCTGCTCCAAGGACATCCAGTATCTCAAGGTAAAGGCCATGGCAGGGCCCCGCCAGCCAGGAGACAGCGGAGCCCCACACGTCACAGGGCTTGTCTCCCTGTGACCTGGGGGAGCACTCCTGACTCGTGTGTCTCCCTGTGACGTGGGGTGGGGCACTCTTGATTCGTGTCTCACACCGGAGGTAGCCCCCATTCTGTTGCAGGTGGGTCAGGGGGCCTGTCTTGGTTTGGGATCAGAATGAGCCCTTCCCAGGGGAGATGCTGGTGACTACCTCCTCTCATCACACAATTCTCACAGGAGGGAACTTAAAACTCGCAGAGGGAGACATGCAGGGAGGCAGGTGGCAGCAGGACCGGGCCCCCTCACTGCTCCGGTGATTTTGCCTCAGGACTCGCTGGCCTTGGGGAAAACGGAGGAGGAGGCGCTAAAGCACTTCCGGGTGAAGTTTAACGAGGCGCTCCGGGAGAGCTGGAAGACCAAAGTGAACTGGCTGGCCCACAACGTGTCCAAAGATAACAGGCAATAGCAGCCACCCCTGGTGGCACACGGACCCCTTCACGACCTGCGCCTGGAGACGGCAGACCATTGCCTTGGGCACCAGGCCCGGCCTCGACGGCACCCGCTGGGGAAGAACCTACACAACTGCCTCTTGTTTACATTGGTTATTTATTTATGACTTGAAATGTTTCAGGAACTAAACAGCCATAAACAAATGCATCCTTTGTACAGGGGTGGGGCGCTGTCCTCCGCATCCCCAGTCAGAGCCCTGGGTTTGGATGAGAAGACACTGTGAGTTGGGCACCTCAAGGTAGCATCCTGCAGCGGACTGTAACCCCAAGTCTTCCAGCTGGTGGACCTGGGCCCAGCAGAAACGCCTTCCCACCGGGGAGCCCCCCGTCTTCCCCGTCTCCCGCCGGGACAGGCCCACACCTCCGTTCAGCCCCTCACCTCCGTGCTCTCCGTTGACTGAGTTCTGGCAGCTCCCAGAAGTCTGGTGCCCTCTACATTCAGGGATGCGTGCTTATAGAGGATGCTCACTTCCACTTTTAAAGTGACTCTTGGGTACGGGAATTCTCTGATCTCTCTGCTGTAAAGTGATTTTGTTTGCGGGTAAGAGAAAAATAACCACGTTACTTAGTGAACCTCTGTGGCTCGGGAGAGTGGCCTCGGCTGCCATGAAGTATAATATATGCTGGTCCTTGAGACACATTAAAAAGATTCGAGCTTGACTCAGCTCATCCTGGTCATGGATCAAGGCGGAAGCAGGTCCGAGTACTTGGGGCAATTACCTGTAAGCTCCCTCTTCAAGCAGGTTTTAAAGGAAGGACCTGATCTCTTCCAAAGCCTCACCTATGAGAACCTGCTGTGAGCAATCAGGTACCAGAGGTGTGAGTTAGTGGTGTGTGGGAACTCTCCTGGCTTGACAAGGTTCAGGCTTACCCTTGGGGGGATCTAGGATCCCTATGGGTTTCTAAAGACCCGGGCACACAGGTCCCTGAGCCTTTAGAGAGCCACAGGGATCCTAGTGTATCTGCAGCCGCCTTGGGACCTGCCAGGCTATCCCGCTCATCTCGTAAAGGCCATGGCAAGGCTCAGCAGCAGCAGCTGTGAGCCATCCGTGTCGCCCACGGAGCACTGCTGACTGACCGCACCTGGTCCCAACTAAGTGCTGAGACCCACCTCGCCTGTCTGCAAATAGGAAAAACCGAGTGTACGTCTACGTTATTTATTTAAATGAGCCTGTCTGTGCTCTCTGGTGTGGGCGGCACGCCTGGCACATACACAGTCATTTCTAATTTGGGTGTAAGGCCTGTACGCTGGGTGAGAAGAGTATTACCTATTTTTTTAAATCGTTTAATGTTTCTGTATGGGGAAGGTGAGTTCCATAGAACTCAAGTAGGCTGAAGACCATCACCCTGTGAAACCTTGAAATGAGAGGTAAAAGCAGATTAAAAGAAATAAAAGCCTTTTTATGTTATGTTCTCAGCTCAAAAAGAAACAAGGGATGCAGGATTAAAAACAAGGCAGACAACCCACTCTCCCACTGGAGTTAGAACCAGAACTTTATTGTAGTGGAGACACTTTCTGACCTATCGTCAATATACACAATGGAAAAGTGGGACCACGGAGGCTACAGACAGCGGGGGCGTCTCTTCCGTGTTAGCATCTATCCATTGTCTAAACAGCAGCTACAGTGACAGTACACGCAGGGATGGCCACACGACACAGAAGGCGGGCGGTGTCCTCGAAACTAGCAGTTATGGTCACAGAACAGTACTCAAAATGATTTGCACCCCCCCATTTTAGAAATCTGAAATTTCTCGTGGGAATAGAAAAGTGCTGGGGGTTTTCGCTCCCAGTCTCCTGGGGAGCAGCTTCTACCCTGGGGTTCTGGGGGGCTATCTGGGGGAAATTTATTAACAGCTCTTTGCCTTTGGGCCACTGGGTGTCCCTTCGCGGACTGTTCCCAGACCTTATGGGTCACCCAGGCCTGCTCTGTCTCCAAGTGGTCAGATGGTTTGCACCATCATCTCTAGCATCCATACATCCTCTCACCAGCAAGGAAAAACACACGTCCGAGTGTGGCCCCAAGCCTGCGCACCCGGAGCTGTGTGCAGAAGTGGCCAGGGACCCCAGTCCCTGACCCCTCCGCCATGGGAGAAACAGGTAAAATCCCAAAGACAAGGCCTAGTCATTGACCGCCTCCAAGAGGGTCCCTGATCTGTCCCCTCCCACCGAGCAGCACACAAGTCCGGCCCCTCCAATGCTCTGGCCACGCAGCAGACCGAGACCTGAGGCTGACACTGTCCAGGGGTCCGAGGGCCGCAGGCCCCGTGCTCCTGGGCTGGGAGGGAGGGGGCAGCAGGAGCCCACGGGGCCCTGCGCTCAGTGCTGCGCACCTCACTTCGCATTCCAGTCCTGGTTACACTAGCACAAAGGACATGAGGAATCCCAATTTATTTACAAAATATTAAAAAGTCATCTACATGTGAACCCCTCTCCGCCATTTTGTACATGCACTAGTTTGGAAAAGAGGGAAAAGGGATTACCAGGTGGGAACGAGCGGCTTGAACCCTGTCAGTGAGTCCAGTCACGGCGGCGCGAGGGGGCAGCGCGGGACGAGGTGACGGGGGAGCAGGCGCCAGCTCCTCCCGAGACTCAGAAGGTCCAGAGGGAGGGAGCGGGGTCCTACACGCCAAGCAGGGCGGACGTGGGCGAGGGGGAGGGTCTGCAGACCTACTGGCCGGAATGACTGTGTACATCAGGACCCTCGGGACGGCAGGGACGGCGGAGGGAGGCGGGCGCGGCCGGCTCAGTAGCTGAGGGTGGAGTCGTCCCACTCGAGCTGCTGCTGCCGGCTGGCCGTCTGCGGGTCTCCGTGCTCCCCGCCCTCCTCCTCGCTGCTCTCCGACTCGGCGCTAGTGATGTCATCGTCCTCCTCACCGTCCTCACTCTCCTCCTCCTCCTCCTCCTCCTCGCTGCTGTGCTGGTCCTCGTACGTCTGACAGAGGGGGCCCCGTGAGTCCAGCCCCTGCCCCAGCACACGGCCCACCACCCAGTGTTTGCCCATGTCCAAGGGCCACACAGGAGGGGAAGCCCAGGTCATGCTCCCCAGCCAGAGGGGAGGGACAATGCTGGAAGTCGCCTCATGAACAACGAAGGGGAAAACAGTTCTGGTCACCTCCCACAGGGTCTGTGCACTTACTAGGTGATGTGACCTTGAACGAGGCCTCTTTAGGCTTCAGCCTACCCCCCGCCCCGTGAGAAGCAGGGATCCCCACACCTCACACAGGGCATGTGAACACGAAGGTGCTGAGGGCTGGCTCTGACCCCGGCCTCCACAGCCAGTCTCAGTTGTGGGGTCGCCCACTGTCGCCTACCTCCATGGGGTTCACGGTAATGGTCAGGGCCGAGTCATCCCAGTCCATCTCGTTCTCCTTGCTGGTGTCCTGGTCCCGCAGGGTCCGCTGATGAGCAGCCCGGATCCGGAACACTCCCAGGATAATCATGAAAACCAAGAAGCTGACACACACCACGATCACCACGGTCGCCGTGCTGGGGACAACTGCAGTAAGATCACGAGACGACAGGCTGTGAGGACAGACTCTCAGCCAGAGGACTGTCGTGCCCCTGACGCCTCTGCACAGACGCTGAAAGCTCCGTCCGAGCCTCAGCGAACAGGAAGAAATCTGAGAGACGCTCGGCCCAGGCTTCGTCCGGGTCCGGCCACATACTGCCCTGTGGCCATGGGTGACTGCCGTAGTTTAGTGACACAGACTGACAAAGCCTGCCAGCTGTTGCGAGTGGGGGCCGGGCCTGCAGGAGGCCGCTCCTACCTGCGAATGGGCGGGGGCTGGCCAGGTTGTGACCCGAGAGGTCAACGAAGGAGCGATGCTCGGGGTGAACGAACTGGGGCTGAGCGGCCATGTGACTGGCGTGTTCCGCGGGGTTGGCCGTGTGGATCACGTTCACCTGCCGCAGAGACAGAAAGGCAGCCTGAATGTGCCCGAGAGACGGAGAGCAGTTCAGGGCCGGGCACGACCGCTGCCACCCACAGCGCTCCCTGGACAGGACGAGGGCAGGACAGAAACCCACGCAGGGCACTAATAACGTACAGGCTGCGTCACAACCTGACAGTCACACGTCCAAGGAGCGTGCTGCGTTTTTACTGTCTTGTACAGAAGAGTCCGTCCGCAGCAGACAGAAATCACAGCCCGTGGCAGCACAGGCTCTTTGAAAAGTGCCGGCATCGACCACCTTCCCCCTTTCCCCAAACCAGAGCCACACGAGAAAGAGCCAAGTCATAACCACGTTCTCCTTCCAAACAGCTGTCGTTTGGCTCAAACAAGAGTCATCGGTTTCCCCATGCCGTGAATTTGGCCTCCTGCTGCTAAAGGCCACAGTGGGGACGAGCTGTTCAACTGCTGAGAGTAACTTTGGGTCCATTTCTGCAGACCATGGAAGCCGAGTGATAACGGAGCCACTGTGCAGACCCTTGAAGATCTCAGAGGACCGTGTCCTCTGGCCACCGGGCAGGCTTGGCGGATGGCAGCCTTGCCTGGTGCTGGCCCCTGCATCAGCGCCGCCACCCTGGGCCAGCAAGACCTGCTGTCCAGACCTACAGAGAACCACCAAGTCCCTGGGTACTGCTCCTGAAACAGTGTCCAACGTCCAGAGACCACCTGTTCCTACCCCGAGGCATTAAATACCACTTTCTCTTGACCGCCTCCCTCCAAAGGCCTCTCAGGCGGAGGCAGCCTATGAAAGGGGAACTGAACCCCAGCCCATCCCACTCATCACCTATCTCCCCAAACCTGTGCAGGTCTAACAGCACCCCCCACCCCCCACCCCCCGGTTGCAAACTTCTCCATCCCTGGGACAAAGCCGAACGGTCACCACCACGCATGCTCTTAAAAATCAGCATCTGCAAAGATTACGGCCGAGCATGGGGCCCTGCACTCACCTCCACCTGAAATTCGTTGCTGACGTAGCGTCCGTTCAGCTCAGAACAGATGAGCTTGAACTTCCGGTCAAGCAAGGACCTGGAGTGCCAGTTTCGATAACGCAAGAGGTGCAACACCTCTTCGTAGCTGGCCATGGTGTCCACGCCTGTGGGGGTAAAGGTGATGGTGGCTGAAGGTGGACACATGGGCAGGGCCAAGGGTAAAGGTGGCTGGAGCCAGGCACCTAGGTTGGCCAGTGGTTTTCCAACTGAAGGAGCAAATGCAAAATGTGTGGCGGCGTTGTGCCCTCTCGCGGGGATGTCACCACACACCTGACAGGACGTCAGGCAGCGCCCGCACCGCCTGGTCCTGCCTGGGAGAAGGTGCGTGGCTGACACTCTCCTTCCTCGTCTCCTCGGGGATCCCCTCCACATCCGAGCTGGAAGGGGGCGGGGGAAGAGTGGGAGCTTTCGCTCACCTGTGAAGATGACGCCCAGGTCGGAGCTGCTCATTTCGATGCCCTTGTGCTGAAGGCGGGCCATGTCCACCTCCAGGCCCTCCTGCTCCGGGTTCAGTTCGTCTCCCTCCACCGTGACCTCGCAGGTATCCAGGTCGTGCACGATCTCCTCGGACACCAGTGACTCTTGAACTGCAAAAACAGCCAACCAGAAATGGCAGGGGCCATGCAGTCCAGGGACGCCAGTCACATTCAATGGCTGGCCGGCTCATCCTCAAACTCAGAGTCCTAAGGACCGTGGCAGAGGTACCCGAGAGTCACTTTCAAGACAGGGAACTGCATGTGTCTAAGAGGACTGGCCACCAGGCCGGCCCGAGAACAGGGGCACCCCGTCTTCCTGGCCGGTGGTGACAACACTCCCACAACAGCGCCCTTCCTCTCGGACCTTAGCGCAGGGTCAGTTGCTGATGTCAAGCCAGAAAAATGAAAGGACCCTCCAGGGGTGTGTCCGTGGGGCAGCACACGCTCTGGGCTGTGTCAGACCCAGAAGCAGGCCCACGAGCAGCCCTGCAACCCCCACGGCTCCCAAATGCCCTGAGGAAGGGGCCCAGGAGGCGGCAGTGGCGGCAGCAGGGTCTCGACCACCCAGTTTCAAGCCACAGGCGACCGTCCACGGCGAGGGGCTGTTTGTCACCTGTGGGGTCCTCGTCCCCTTCCCCGTCGGGTTCCACTTCTCTTGTGATGGTGCTGATGATCCGGAGCTCGGGGAAAAGGAACACCCCCTCCGAGCTCTCAAATTCAGAAGCCGCTCGAGCAAAATGGTGGACACCGCTCAGGCTGATCTTAGGCTCCTCGGGCTGCAAAACCATCACGTAGCCATCGACAGGGGGGACAGACACACAGGCGGCCTCGTTGGAACACCTGCCGACAGGGACAGGAAGGGAAGGTCAGCATGAGAGGCACGTGGAGGTGGCACACGTGGAATGGCGCCAATGCAGACAGTGGCCACTCCTGGAATGGGCTTCCAAAGGTCATCAATAAACGTCAGTCGGACTTTCTGGCAACGAGTGACAGCTCAGCTTTCCTCACAGAAGGAAGGCCGGGTTGTCTTGTAAAACCCAAGGACACACGTTTTCTTCCCAGCGGTCAGTGAGCAAAGACAGGTTCACCATAAAATGGGCACATACGTGACCGTGCTGCTGAGTTTGAGCCTGCGGATCCCAGGGGTGGGGAACTGCCGGGAGTTCCGGTACGTGATGTGCTGCATGACCCTCTCCAGCTCCCCCACATCCTCTCCCTCCAAGGTCAACGCCGACTGGCTGGGGTTGGCTTGGATCTGAAATTGTGCCAAACACAGGAGAGCCATAAGGTTGTGACCACACGAAGTCAGAGCCACTCTGGCCAAGAGAATTAGCTGGAGATCGCTTTGCACTGAGGACCTGGTGACCTGGAAAAGCTCACGTTCTGTGACCGAGACCCTCGTCTACGATGCCTACGGTACAAATATACCCGTGGTTCCACATCTGGTCTTGGCATAGAGCTCCTCAAACCCGAATTCCCTGAGTGACAGGAGCATCTTTTATAATTCATAGTAAGTCCCTTCTAATCACCCCAGTTAAGTTAATGAAGGGACCCGTGGTGGGGCCCCGGACAGTTTCAGCATGGGGGCCTGCCAGAGGAACTGACCACATGATGAGAGGATTGGGAATTTCACCCCACCCCAAGTTATGGGGACAGGAGAGGGGCTGGAGACTGGGCCAACGACTTAATCGTGCAGGCCCAGGACCTCCGTAAAAACCCCCAACGACAGGGCTGGGGAGCTTGGTGAACACAAGGAGGTTCTGGGAGGGTGGCGCTCCTGGAGAGAGTGTGGAAGCTGCGCACTGGCCCTCATGCCTGGCCCCGAGCATCTCTTCCATTTGGTTGGAGTTTTCTGACAGTTCTAGCAAACTGTTGAAGCTAACAAGGAGGGAGGGTGTGGAGACTGTGGGAACACCTGACGTCATAGCCGAGTCGAACAGAAGGGCCCGATTCTTGCCCCTGGCACTTGAAGTGGGACTGAGCCCTTGTCCCACTGAGCCCGCAGTCTGGTAGGACTGAGCCCTGGACCTGTGGGGTCTGAAGCCCAACCCAGGTGTGTCCGAACTGAACCAGATTGACTGCTGGACACCTGGAGAGCTGGTATCCAGAGAGCTGGGGAACGGGCTGGTGTGAGGAACGAAACCCCACACACGTCGTGTCTGAGGTGTTATGGGCACAACAGCTCAGGGTCAATCACAGATCAATCCTTATGCCAACAGCCTCCATCCTCGTGGAACGTCAGTGTTACCTTCACGCCTCTGCCACTGTCCTCGGGGACTTGCAGGTCCAGCCCCTCTTTGCAGGTGTACAGACAGTCAATCACCTTCTTGTCTGCCAGCTTTCCGGAGCGGATCGTCAGGCCGGCCAGATCACCTCGGAAGAACTGGGTCATGTGCAGGTCACCACCTTTGGGACACGGGGTGGGGGAAAGGCAGGTGGTTATGCATGCAGCCCATGGCCTCCTGCTGCGCTGCTGAATGCAGTGTGACTGGTGGTGGCAGCTTGATGGATGGGCATGCGGGTTAGTTCAGACCAAATCCTGTTAGCCTTGCAATCTACATGGAAGCGCGATGAAGAAATTAAATAGTTTATGATCATGCATGTAGCCTGGAGAAAAGAGCTGGGGGTCTGTCACCCGAAGTCTGGGAGCTAAGAGGTCCCACGAGTCCCCAGACATCTGGCCACACACTAGTAAGTGTGGCCTAGCCCACACCTGTCACCAGGGTCCACAAGTGCCATTTCCTACTAGCACCAGCCTCTTCAACCACTCACTGTCAACTAGCTGGTTCAGACTCGTGGCTACATACACACTTGGGAGAGAACCCACACAAATGTGACAAGGAAGATAAGGAGGCTTATAATCCCACCCTTAAAAGCCTCATAGCAGGGCCTTTCAGGTGGCTACGGTGGTGAGAGTCCCATCATGCCTGCCTCCCACTCCTTAGGATAACTGGGCAGTGAAGATATTTTAAGGAAAACAAAACCCCAGAAAACGGCCCTGGACAGGCCATAACAAAACCAAACACAGGCGAATCCCAACTGTTCTTATAACGATGGGTCTCATCCCTGTTAAGGGCACTAAACACCGTAAATCAACTCCAGGGACCAAGATTTCTAAGAAATATGTACTTAAAATTTAGTGTCGGGACGGACTATCTAGATACAAATCTTTTCCTCTCTCGTGCTTCTGCCACCTGAGAACCAGGAGGTGCTCAGCAGGGAGTCTCATGCAGTGGGATCAGAGTAAACTCTGATGAGGAAAAGCAAATATCCCATTGGTGCACTGCACTAATGAGTCACCTGCCCTCACTTCCACTGGGCAGAAAGGGAGAATCCCATGAAGCAGTGGGGGTGGGGCATAAGGCCAAGCAGCAGCTCGAATGGTATCTGGAACCAAAATGCAATTTGGGTGCTTCATGCAAGATGTGGAATGAACTGATGTCTCGTATTTAAATGAAACACGGTAGTGAACCGAGAGGAAAACACGGCAACCTGCAGATGCCACCGGCACGGGCTCAGTCTCATTGTCACTTTCAACGCCTGCATACTCTGTAGGAAAGCAAGACAGACAACAGAACAGGACCACGAGGTTAGGCTCTTCAAAGTGGACCCTGGAAACGAGTTTTGAAAAGCTACCAAACACAACACGCAGAGAGAAAACTCCCCCTGGTGTCCCCCCCCCCCGGGGACACGGGCCAGCTGGAAGCAAGCTTGTCCTTAATCACCTTTCCCCAGGAGCAGTGTCTACCACCCCTCCCCTTCACCGCCTTCTACTCCACCTTCCCACAGCCCCCCTTGCCAAAACAGGTCAGATTCAAAGCAAGAAGAACGAGGGCGCACACACTGAGGTCCTTCACCTCCTCAATCGGTGCTGCTGGGCGGGGCACCCGGGGCTGACACTGACTGCAGGCCTGGACCTCGTACAGGTGACACCAAGCCCTGGACCCACAGTGCTTTCCTTCCTAACAGGGGGACAAAATGGGACGGCACGCAGAAGCACCCAAGGGCTGGCATGCGGCAAACTTGTCAAATATGCCTTTTCTTGAAAGCTCAAAACAAGTTCACGGTGGTTCAGACTTTAACCTCCAAGTGACAGAGAAAAGAAGGCATTTTCAACCACGCTTTCTGAACAGGAAGGGAGTCAGAGGTTAAGGAACTCACCCAGGAAACAGATAATCATCAGGGGTGGGCCTGGGGCTCCCCAGCCAGCGTTCTATGTGCAATGGCAGACCAGGGAGGCACACCCAGGGCCCGAGCACGGAACTGTAGGAGCACGGCCTCTGCTCAGAGCCTGTGGCACAGGCTCTACCCCTCTTGTGCTGCAGCATGGGGGCGCATGGCGGGGGAGGGTGACAAGGGGCGGAGGGGCGCGAAGCCAGGTTGGGGCAGGGAGCCCTGGAGTACACACAGCTCCTACAGTCCTTCTGTAACACACCATTATCCCGGGCTCTCCATGGTGAGCTGAAAGGAAGAATGGAGGAGCTCTTCTTCCCTGTTAACTAAATGCTTAAAAATTGGTGTTTGGTTTGGGAAATTAGGCAGATTTTTCTGGCTGAGCTAGAAAGAGAGGAAGTAAGTTGAAAAGTAACTTGCCACTCGATGGCAGAGAACAAAAACCAAAGAAGGCAGAGTGGGCAGTGGGGCTCTGCGGTCACCTAAACGGCGAAGCTCCCAGAACATAAGGTAACACTGATGTCTGCATGTGCACCTGTGGTCTTACTTTTAAAATAATTACTCAGAAATTGCTGTTTGATCTGGGAAGCAAAACTGAACTGAAGTTCTAAGAGTAGCAGCTAAACAATCCCTACAGGCCTAATAATCTAGTCTTCATTCTTTGGTGTTGTGTCCCACTTCCTCACAGATAAAGTGTCACTAAAATTAAACCCAGGAATTCACTCTAAAATACCGTCTTATTCTTTTCCATTTGAGAGGATCTGTAAGAAAATTATGAAAGTCAAATTCTCCTACAGAAGCAAAGGTGTCTTGGGAATTAGGGAATGAGACATTTCACAAATTTCTAACCTAACTCATGGTACAATGTTTCCATAGGGAGAGGGAAAAAGTCTGTCATGTCTGACCTGCGGCCCCACACAAATTCTTAAAATGATAGGAGGCTTTTTGCTATTTTTTTTTTTTTTTTTTTTTTAGCTCATCATCTATCATTAGTGTGAGTGTAGTTTATGTGTACCAAGACAATTCTTCCAATGTGGCCCAGGGAAGCCGAAAGGTTGGACACTGCTGATTTAGCAGATACATGTAGTGACAGTGACACCGTGAAGTGACACAACACAGTGAAGTGCAAGGGCTAATGTGGGGCCCATGAACCTCGAGGGCAGACTGAGGGGCCCCTGAACTTGGATGGGAAAAATTAGATGCTTATTTTCACTAAGTTCTGATACCTAGTTTTTCTTTGGTTATCAACAGTCAAGCCAAGCAAGCCTTCAGTGGTGTTAGCAAGACTGTGATTTTTGTCACCAGTAGAAAGCACTGACCTTTTCCCATCTCGTCATACTGTTACAGACTTCATAGGAATTGTTACTCTGAAATGAGGGCAGTTACTGGACCTGCTGCTAATGCCTGCTCTTCCTCTGTTAATAAGGTAGCACAAGTATTACTAATGCACAAACTTAGTCTGTTAAGACTCTGATAACTGTATTTCAATTTAACTGGTTACCTGCGAAAATCTCATGTATTATATTGTATAGATTAATAAACAATTATCCTGAGAAGGGACCCACAGGCTTCACCACACCACCAACAGGCTCCACAGCACAGAGACGGGTAAAGCCCCTGGGCCGGTGGGTCAGCACTCGGGCCCTGGGCACAATGGCTTCTGGGGCTCAGATCCCAGTGCCCAGAAGCACCAGCTGGGTGACATGGGCTTGCTACTTCCCTGAGCCTCAGCTCCTTCAGCTACAAAACAGGGACACACATAGCACCCAGCCCATAGACTTATCCCACGATAACTGTGTAAAGGAACCGGCCCACAGCCTGCCACTGAGAGAGCACAAACAAACGGCACTGCTGCTGGTGGCTGTCATGACAGACTGTCCCTGGTCTTGCAGCACTGATGTCCACGAGTCCTCTCAAACACAGCACTTCATAAAGGTGTCCCCATTGTGCTTTCATCAGATTATCAAGCGCTAAGCGCTCTGGAAGAATCGTCCGGGCCAAAGCACGGTGACACACAGTCTGTGCCTGATTGTTGCTTCCTTGTTTCACAAACTTCTTAAACAGACTGATTTATGAAACATTCCTCAATTACACTGTCCCTCTGTGTCACGCTCTCTCCCAGGTGCCCAGGGAAGGTGTCAGTGCGTTTCAGTTCTTTAATGCAACTGTAGTGGGTGCCCATCAACGGCTACCCCAGGGTCCCCGGAAAGGCTACGCTCGGGGAAGGGAATGGGAAGGCAAAGGAAAGAAGGGGAGCGTACTGATGAGAGCCTGTCCCCACCCCCACAGAGAGGTCTCTGAGCCCCTGAGACGCGCGGGGAGAGCAGGGGCCCACGGCCGATACCTTGCCAGCACGCCCCAACCGCGAGCTGAGTCTCGATCCCGGACGGGTGAAGCGGGTAATCTTCAGTCACAGAGAAGGGCTCGTGAGAAACGCCGTCCACGAAGAGGGTGGCCCTTGGGATTTCCACATTGAGGACGTAGTGATGCCACTCCTCATCACAAACCTACAAGAGGCCAGGGGAAGGGTCAGACAGAGCGCACACACCCACGTTGCCTCTCGTCTGAAAACACAACAGTGGCAGCACGAGATCCCGATGCCGAGAACGAGTCACCCACGGAAGTGTCTGTCTTCCTAGAAGGAAAAGATTTGTTTTTTAAGTATGTAACAACAAAAGACATGTCACCCAAGCACATCTCACCCAAAGGGGCCAAGACCACACCACTGGCTGTAGAACATTTCAGACCAGGGCCCCCCGACAGGGAGCTGCCCAGCTGTCTTCTGCCAAGAGCGTGCCACCAGCAGAGCCTATGTCGGCAGGATGGACACCCACCACAGAGACGGTGCAGCCTGCCAACTGGCCACTCCTTTTCCGGGTCAAGATTAAAGCCCTCCGATGTAAGAATCAGGCACGCTGCGGCGGGTGTGCCTTCTTTCCCAATTCCAAGTCGGCGAGCTGCGTAAACCTGAACACACGGCTCAGATGGCACACCTACTTAAACCGAGCTCTTCCCCATCAGGAAGGAGCAGCTCCTGAGTCCCCGTCACACTGGTTGTCGGGTGAGAGCTGGTCTGCAGGCTCCAAGGCCTTTCGGGCCTGGCAGTCCCTGCTTTTTGGCTTTGGCAGGAAGATGCAGACATGAACAGGGACAGGCAGAGAGGGATGCTGCGAGATGAAATTTTTTAAAATGTGTTTCTAAAAAGCTTGCCCACTTTAATTCTAAGAAACTGAACCAATGAGAAATCAAGGGCTTAAACAGACCAGGAGCATCAAAATAAATGAAGTTACCAAAGAACAGCGCCCCAGAAAAAGCAGCTGCCCGTGATATGTTAGAGAAAAACTTCAAACCTCTAAATTGTACCTGTTTGTTACATATACACAGTATGTGTCTATACATACGTACATACACACGTGAACTACTTCTAAATAAAGAAATTGTGCAGTAATTTACCTTTGAGACATCCAAAATCTTAATTTTAGTTTAAGTCTCTATTTAAAACAAGTTCTGCAATATAAGCTCCTTCAGAAAGCTCCTTCTATTACCAACCCGTTTTTAAAGTCCTGGCGGTCTCTAAGGGATCAGAGTAACACCGTACTTAAATATCAATAGCATTTGGTCACATTTGCATGTATTTTGAGGAGATAGCAGCATTGGTGTAACTTGCTCATTTCCCTGAGAACAGGGTCAGCAGGATAGGGAAAACCCAGAGCTGCAGACAGGGTCCACGAGGGACCTGGTGACACGGTGACCACACAAACCCTGACATGAGCGCCAGTGGAGAAAGGCAGCGGGGCTTCTGACCCGGAGATGTCAGAGGGCGTGAGGGCACCTATTTCTAACACTATGAAAACAGCTTTCATGTGAAAACGAGGGAAAAGAATCACAGCTCAGTCCCATACAAAGTAAAGTTTTTAAACAAGAACAAGAGAAGGGGAGTAATGGCCCTTTGACAATGAACGCACACCTGAAAGGTATTCCTACCAAAGCGACAAAACGGCCTGTTTCAAGCATGCTGAAGAACACAGGAAAAATGACACAAAATACAAAGGAACACAGTTCATAATTGGAGAAATTCAGAAATGACAAAACACAAGGATGAATTAAAGAGAAAGTGATAGATACAGGAAACAGGTGAAGAATATCAACAAGTAAGAAAAAACCTAAAGCAATGGGAGAGAATTCTAAACACTGTAATGACAACAAAAATTCTCCTGAAATGCCAATATGTTGCAAATTATATACTAAAAGGGCAGACCACCAATCTGGGAAAACAGACCCAAAACAACTAAGACATAGTCGTAAAATTAACTGACTTGAAAAGAAAAGGAAAACATCCTTTGGTCATCAAAACAAAAAGACCAAGTGTTTTAAGAGGGAAAGAGAAGCAGATTGCGGTCAGGTTTTAACAGCAACATTTTATGTCAGAAGACAATGGAGAGACGTTACTTTCTGGTCTTGGGAATCTTAAAGAGGAACCAGCGATTTCATATCCAGTCAAACTGACCTTCAGTATAGAGACCAAAAGGCAAGAACTCAGGAATTACTCCCATGAGCACTTCCTGGGGACACACTTGCTACAACCCAAATGACCAGAGACAGAGTGTCACAAAGCTGGTGACACCGTGCATCAATGGCTGCTTAAATTACAGAAAGAGAAGCAGACGCAAATCTCACACCTATCAGGAGCATATAAACCCGAGTCTGATCAAGCCTTCAGGTCCCACTATCACCTGACAGGACGTAAAGACACAAGAGCATGTTAAATGACACTACAGGGATGTAATCAGCCAAATCTAAACTACTGCAAACCATGGGACAAAAAGCCTGACTTCATCACCAAATAAGTTCCGAGAAAGAAAAAAGAAAAACCTATAAATTAAAATAAACCCAAAGGTGTATCAACCGATCACAATGCACAGTCCCTTATTTGGATCCTAATTCAAACTATAAAACACAAAGCCACTTACAAGATAATCTGAAATTTGAACACTGACTGGATATCTGACAATATTAAGAAAATCTTAATATTTTTAAGATGTGTATACATCAAGTTGACAATGCACTGTAGAATTGTATGCCTGAAACCTATGTAATCCTTGCTAACAGATGTCACCCCAATTTTAAAAAAAAAGTGAAAAAGTACTGTGATTACGTTTACCTTTTAGCCATACATATTTCATTATCTCTACACAGAATGAAATGTCGTATCTGGAATTGTGCCTAAAATCTGCTAAGTAGTTTTCAAGGGGGTAATGAAAATTATTAAGTGAGTGGGGGTAACAATGAAAAAAGATTGACCAAGAGTTGATAATTATTGAAGCTAGGTGAAAGGTATGTAGAGTTGTTCTTGACATTAATCTCTTTTTATATGTGTCTGAAATTCCCCATAATGAAGGTTTGAAATGCAATTAGAAGAAACAATATAAATACAGACTATGGTTACTGTAACAGAAATGTCTACCTATGTTGTAAAATTTTTTTCTGGACTATACTTTTCTTTAGTTTCTTGAAATAATTTATGATAAAGTTTCTGAGAATGAAAAGATCTGTGAAAATAAAACTTACATTAGTAAGAGATGAATGTTACCAACTGGACAGTCAGTCCCCTCATCATTCCACTATCACATACCTTTTCCCTTTCTCATCTATGCTCCTACATATTTATCTACCTTGTATCTGTTTTACACAAGATTGCATTTTAGCAACTACAGACACACATAACAATATGTGAGCTCCTGCCCACTAACTCTATGAGGCAAAACCAAGCTGAGGCCAAAGGTTTTCTTCTTGTCCCAACCTCAAATGAAGAGAAGAAATTATGTGCTATGATTTTAACCAACAGGAGTTCTTGGTCTACAGTGCCCCTCATGTCCTATAACAAATCAACTTTTTTCATGTGACACTTGCGTTTTATCATGGCAACTGTTGGGTAAGTGGCTTTGCAAAGACATGACACTGTCCAAAGGAATGCAATGTGATCTAACCTTAAAACTGCAAACTCCCTCAAGCTAGCAGTTCACTGTGGTATCTGAAAGATGTCAAGATTGCTGGATCCTTGAAAATTTTAAATATCCTGTGGTGGCCTGAATGTGCTGAGGCCCCTGGGGCTTCGTGACACCACTAGGGAGGGAAGGCCTTAAATAACGAATAAACAAACGCAAAATCCTCAATCCCAATTTTTAAGCCAGTGCTGCTTATTTCAATAAATATAACATAGTATTTCGAATTTAAAAATACAATTTCTTTATGTTAATATTTTATGTATAAAATACATACATGTTTAAAAACAACCTTAGTCTTTCAGTGGAAAGGAGTTCAGTGGAGTTAATGTGCTATCCTCTTACCCGCAGACACAGAAATCATAAAATTGTAACTTCAAGGGCCGTCCGGAAAGGCTCCAGCCACACAGTAGCAAAGGCAGAGGCGTGTACGGCTGGCGCGTCTCCGGACAGCCCTCGTCCACCTTCCCAGAAACGGTCAGCCCGGGGCAAGGCTGCCGCGCCCAGTTCATCACAGCGAGTGAGTCTTCCAGCCACTCACCTGACTCAACTTCCAGTGGAATTCTGCGGGTTTGTATTTCTTCTCTCCGGAAGGGTCCTGGCGGAGGAGGAAAACCAACCGGCAGCCATGGACAAAGAGGGAATAATGGTGCCGGTTCATATCTGCAAAGAGAATTTCCACTGGTACAGTGCCAACTTAAGACCCAAAGGAGAAATAAAAGCTATTTCTTTAATGGAGTTTGAAGACAGTTTTATCAGCATAAATGAACTCTCCAGCTGGGCCACGGCAGGGTTTACAAACAAATCCACTTGGGCTTTTACTGAGAAGCGTGGTCCAACCCACTGAGTAAAACTAACGAGTATCCGAACACCAGGATGGGAGGCTGGTGCTAAACACAGAACCATGGGCGGAACCGACCAGCCTCTGGGAGCCTCTGGAGAAGAGTCAAGCGCCTGCCCCCGCGGCCACTGCAGTGGACACTGCAGTCAGATGCCGTCCCAGCAACAACCACTTACCTGTTTTGTCTGAACTGCAAAGAATCGTCTCCTTCTTCCGGCCAAAGGGCCCGTGCCTCATCCACACCGAGACCGTAAAAGGCTCTTTGGGGTTGACGGATACGACACCATCGGGGATCCTGACTGCTTGAGTGCCATTGAATTCGAAGACCTGGTCACTGTCATGGCCGTTGTCGGTGGGGAGGCCGATGGTCCAATTCACAGAGCTGCTCGGGGAGGGGAGCAGCTCGGCAGTGCCAGACGCAGCACCTAGAACAGCGCGATGACACTTACACACCGTGGGGAGAACTCGAATGGCACAGACCTCCAGAAGCACGCTGACATGCTGTCCTCGTCTTATGGCTGTACAATCTGCTAGTTCCAGCTTACTTCTTCTCAAAAATAAGGGGGTTTATTACAAGGAAAATCCATAAGTAATAATCATGGATTTTAAAAAACAGATAGGAAGAAGCAGGCATTACTTGTAATCCCACACAAATATATACACAATTAACATTTACATGAAAGCACTTCCAGTCCTATATGAATATATACATATTATAAAAACAGTATAATATGTATGAATATATACATTATAAAAATATACATACACATATTCCCATTCACATTCTTCTACAGCGTAATTTAAAATGCCTGAATAGCATTTCGTCACACAGATATGCACTATAATTTATTTACCTGATCTCCCTGCTGAACTAAGGTAGTCTGAAAAGTTTTTCTGTGAGTAAACCATGCCTTAATGGGCACCTTTGCATGTCTCCACAATTATTCCCTTAGGATAAATTCCTAGAAACAGAATTACTAAGCTAAAAAACATGAAAAAATTCTACAACTATCGTTATGTATTGCCAAGATCAATTTAAAACACAATTTGTCCGCAGAAGACTCTGCAAGCTCTCCCCTCGCTGGGTCCTTGACTTGTCCATTCCCAGGAGCAGCAGGACGGGGCTGAAGCAACCTGGCCGTGCACATAACACATGGTCTCCGCTCAAATCCCAGCTCTGCCCCTTCCTGTGAGTGGGACCTCGGGCCAGGAGCTTAGCCTCTGTTGGCCTCAATTACTTCCTCCGTAAAGACAAGGTCGACACCACCTCCTCTGTAGGCTGACGGCACGATGAGATGAAATAACACATGTGGCAGCACAGAGCAAGCACTCAAATACGAAATTCTTTCTATTCTCCTTCCTTTAAACTGTTCTGAGTAAATGTTCATTTAATACCATAAAAAATGGCATTATGAGAAAGTAAGTTTTAGACATTGTACTATGTATGTGCATACATACACGTGTGTGCATAGGTTAAAATATGGAGCATTCCTGACCTCCTGAGTTACACAGATCTAGATGCATGATTAGGAATATTTGGATTCAGAGTCACAAAACACCCGAGTGTGTTCACCAGGGGATGAGCCAGCAGAGGACACACTTCTCCCCTACTGCTTCCTCACCACATAACAATTTCCAGTTGGGTCAGAAAACCGGCTCCCTAACTCTAACTGCCGTCATCAGGCTAGTGAAACGACAGATGGGTATCAGAAAATGCTTGCAAAGCTGACACTGAGTAGCCCATGAAACACAAAGACCTTTCTGATGATAAAGAGGCCATTGACGTTGCTGGAACCTTACCACTGGCCAAGCAAAACATTCTCCCTCAGCATTTTCCATGAGAGGCATCCACACCTCACCTTTACGTCATTTAGACAAACCAGGAAAATTTCCAGACAGTGGAGAAAGCCAGCCGGCCTTTTGGTCACATGCGTAGCCCTGCGGCCTCTCGACTCCTCCCACCAGCCTGCAGTGGAGAGTCTACGGAGTCTGTACATTAGGCACGTGGGCATCCTTAGTTTCCTTAGTTTCAGTTTTCTGCTTCTCGTTTGCCAAAGCTGTTGTATTACCTATAGGTTTTCCCCTAGTCCTTAAATTTGTTTAAAACTCACTCCATGCATACCAGGGGTGCCAAAAACATGTATACACATTTTAAGTGATGTTATCTATAATTACTTTTTGAAGCTGAATTGAATCACGGTAGCGATGTGTAGTATGACGTTCGCGCAAAAGCTGGTGTTCATTAAATGAATGCTGGCGTCACCCTGTGACAGGCAGGACAGTTAAAGAAAATGGTGGAAGCAGGGCTGCCGTTCGAGCAGCACAAGACCATTTTGAAGTGGTGTTTGAAATTCGAGAATGTTGTGGAAGTACGACAACAATGGAGGCGTGCGTGTGCAACAGAACCTCCAACACGCCTATCGATGGTATGCACTCATGGTGAGACGCATGACACTGCGTGTGAGGTGCACAAGCCCGGGAGGCCTCACACAGCAACAAGCCCTGCTGCTTCTGCTCTGTCCACGTGGTTCAAGCAGTAGTCCGCTGTAATCAAGTGTCTGGATGCTGAAGGTCACCACTTTGAGCACCTCCTATAATTGCAGCAGTCAAACGGGACTTGCATTCATCTTTTGTTATTGGTCTATATTGAGTGTGACAATTTTAATACAGTTTTTTCCTTTCTTAAAATGTGTATACATTTTTTTTGGCATCCTTTGTATACTATAACCTCTATTTTGGTAATTCTCACTGTATGCCAGAGAAATACTTTATTTCAAATCAATGGTTCTTAAAATGCACATACACATAACATTTCAAACAGATTTTTGGAGGGGGGGATTCTGTACCCCTGAAACCCAGCCAGTATGAAAATTAGCCAGTAAGGCAGCAAGAGCCACATCACAAGTTAGACCAGCGGTTCTCAACCTGTGGGTCACGACCCCTTTGGGGGGTCGAACGACCCACTCACAAGGGTCGCCTAAGACCATCGGAAAACACCTATCAGATGTTTACATGACGATCCATAACAGGAGCAACATTACAGTTATGACATAGCAACGACAATAATGTTATGGGGGTCACCACACCATGAGGAACCGTATTACAGGGCCGCGGCGTTAGGAAGGCTGAGAACCACTGCGGTAGACTCTGTTTTAGTGCATGACTGTGAACACCAGCATGTAACACCCTCTCCATGTGTAAGGGTCTCCTCGCCCTCACTGAGGACCGCCAGGCCTCCTTACCACAGAGCCGGTGGAGGGACTTCTCGGAGTAGGTGTCGCGGTCACAGCCCTTCCCAATGTGACTGGTCTCCAGCTCCACCGTTGCCCTCACCACGGCCACTGACGCGTCACACGTCTCCAGGTGGACGTTTGGGAAGAGGGCCAAGGCGCCGGTGCCAGGCTCGTACTCGACACGATTGCTCCATCCTGCATTGGCCCCAGGCGGGCAGAAGCAGAGGAGGAAAATGCACACTGTGGGTATCCGCGGCACATGCGCTTGCAGGGTAGGTGTGAAAGCAGAGACGAGAACGGAGCTCACCTTGCCACCCAGGCGTGCAGGTGGGCTTAATGCTGATCTTCACCAGAACATCTTCTGCTGCTCTGTTCTTCCCGCAGTCGTAGGCCGTGACCGTGAGCTTATACTGGTGTTCCTTCCCGTAGTTTAGCTTCTCCGTGTTCTTTATGTACCCTTCCGGAGGAAACAAACAACAGTGAGGAGCCACACCCGTGCTGGTTTCGACCTCTGGGTCCTCTGCTGAAATGCTAGATGGACGCGCTGATAGCCCTGCCAATATGCCAGGGATGTAACTTAGGTGTGAGGTAACTCACTCGCCCTGGCTTTCCTGAGCTTGAACACGCACTCAATTCATCTTGCAGGGTTGTTTAAGCAGAGGAAGTGAGTCCACACAATTCAACGCCATTTAGTCTCCAGAGTTTGTCTGTTTGTTTGTTTTTATATTTACTTTAAGATTTCATAGTTGGCATATAATAAAAAAGAAAGTAATTCAAGTACTTCAAATATTAAATACAAAATCAAGATGCATTAAATACTTCTTGCTAAAAGATTTACTTTGTAGAGAAAGAGAAGGAGAGGAGAGACTCCCCACCCCCACCCACTAGAACAAGAGCCTGCTTCTGAACGGGAGCACAGACGTCTGCAAATGGTCTGCAAGATCCATAATTGCATCACAGATTCGGAGCTGTGTGTTAACGATGGAGACACTACATCATCATCGAGATGCTATAACCTAATGAAGAAGTTAAGCTCTAGAATGAGTTAATTCTGCTCAATGATGAAGCACAGAGGGGGTCTGGCAGTAAGGGATCAATCTGTATCTTCAAGAGGAGGCAGAAGATTCAAATGGAATAGAAAAGTGGACTAAAAGGTCGGTCTTACTCAGATGTGTGCTGACTGAAAGGTGAGAAGATAAAAAATAAAAACATGTTAAGCAGGGGATTTTTATTAGACTTTGGTGAGAAAGGAAAAGAATGTCCCACAGGAGAACACAAGACTTTCAAGGGGACAGAGTAAGAAAACATGAAATGGACACATCATGGTAGCTCTCTGCTTTGGACTGAATGTTCCAGTTGCCCAAAGTCCACATACTTAAGTCCTAACCCTCAATGTGATGACATCAGGTGGCAGCGCCCTTGGGAAGAACTAAGTTTAGGTGAGGCCACGAGGGTGGAACTCCCACATTGGGATTAGGGTGCTTATCAGAAGAGGAAGAGTCCCCACCATGTGAAGACCCAGCGAGAAGGTGGCCATCTGTAAGCCAGGAAGCAGCCCCTCACAGGGCCCTGAATGGGCTGCCACCTTGCTCTTGGACATCCCAGCCTCCGGACCCTGAGATGTAAGTCCTGCTGTTCAGGCTGCCCAGCTGCTGGCATGTCGTCATAACAGTTTGCATGGACTACGACAGTCTCCAACCTGGGAGTTGCACAGAAATGCAAAGTTTGGGTCTGAAACTCATCAGCTGAGAAGAGACAGCCCACCCGGACTGTGCCCTTGGCACGGAAAGCTTGCTGCTCTGTCCTTACCGTCTTTGTCAACAGTGAATGGCACATCTGGAGTGACGATTTCATAGCTGCAGATCTGGCTGAACTGAGGGGAGCAGTCTGCGTCCACGGCCTCCACCCTCAGAATGCTGTCGTACCGCTTCCCCTCGACGACCGTCGCTTTGTAGGACTTCTCCTGGAACACAGGTGCATACTCGTTCACGTCGTTCACCTGGATGTGGACAGTTGCTCTAGAAGAAGGGAAAACAGGCTGTGCGCTTTGTCTGTCTTTTTACACATGCCCCCACCCCCAAATTCTGCCCTGCTTTTAAATTTCCTTTTTCTGATACCATGTTTTATTAAATTTTCTGATGAAGATAAGAATTAAATTATTCCTTGTTTTTAATTTAGCATGGTGATAACAGAAAGTTACAACAGGACTTGGGGTAGATTCTTCTAGGCCCCACGAATGGGCATCTGGAGAGAAGGCGGGAACAGAGCATAAGAGTGACAATGTGGGATGGGGCATGCAGAGGGGGAGATAAACTATATCACATATCTGTCAGCTCTCTGATCACAAAGTTAAAAATATTTTGTTGCAAAATTTAGATAAAACTAGAGTCAAAGGAAAGAGTGATATGAAACAGAGATAGAAGATGGGAAACCGTGAGCACTGAAACAAGTCTGGCCTTGCTTCCAAGGAACAGAGACTACTGGTAACCCATGGTTGAGACGTGACCCACTGTTGATGCCACAAATGAGGGACCTCAGTGTGGCCCTCTGTGGGAAGCCCTGTGCTGCCATGTTCCATCTCCCCAGCTTGGAGATGAGAAAATGAAGGCATCATCAGACCAGGCTACCCAGAGAGAAAACTGCTGGTGTCCAGGCTACTGATCAGAGCATGTTTCTGAATCAGATAAAGTCTTTCTTTGAAATAAGATCCAGATCTTTTTCAAGGAAAACAGTGATGTCTAGCTGTGCAAAAGATGAGGAGTGATTCACTGGCGCTCAGCACTTCCACTGTTCATCAAGAACCCCACATTCTAGTTCCATTCACCCATCCATCCACCCACCAACCCACCTACCCACCATCCATCATCCATCTATCCACCAACCCACCCACCATCCAACCATCCATCCATCCATCCACCAACCCACCCACCATCCAACCATCCATCCATCCGTCCACCAACCCACCCACCATCCAACCAACCATCCATCATCCATCCATCCACCAACCCACCCACCCACCATCCATCATACATCCAGCCACCAACCCACCCACCCACCATCCATCCATCCATCCACCAACCCACCTACCATCCAACCATCCATCCATCCACCAACCCACCCACCATCCAACCAACCAACTATGCATCCTTCCACCAACCCACCCACCATCCATCCATCCAACCAACCAACCAACCATCCATCCATCCTTACATTCATCCTCCCTACCCATCACCTATCCGTTTATCATCCATCCATCCACCCTGACCCCCACAATGCTTGACATCATCTCACCCACATATTCCTCTCCTTAGTCAATGTGCTAAGTAGAAACTGAGACTCAACAAAACTAAATGTGCCTAATGTCAAAGGGCTAGGAAGTAACTACGGAAAGACTAGAGTCCTAAATCTGTCTTGTCCGGAGCCCTCTCCGTCACACCGGTAGGTCCCACCTGGCAGGAAGGATGTGAACACACCCAGGATGGGGACCAGAAGTCAGCTTTCCTCCATCAGCTCAAATGAATTTCATGTCCCGAGAGCTTACAGACAAAAGATAGATGTAACTACAAGCTGCCTTCCTAGGGAAAAAGCAGGCTCTCCGTGTTTTCAATGTAGGGCCTTGGTTTCTTAACCAGAGTATGTGGTGGCACAAAATTACTCGTCATTTGTTTATTCGACACCCGCTCCGTGCCAGGCTCTTGCTGGGAGCCACATACCAGGGTCTCTGACCAAACTGCTTAGGATCTTACTGCGGACAACTGAGAACTACCCCCGGCCTCGTATTTTAAAACCACACAAAGCCTTGGGAACTGGGCAGTAACGGTCACCACTATTTTCTCCACGTGTGTGCACACACCGTCCGAGCACTCACTTATGGGACTTCTTCACGCTGGCGCCGTCGGGCCCCTTCCCACAGTCATAGGCCTGGATGGCGAAGGTATAGTCTTTCTGCAGTTCGCAGTCCAGCTTCTCCTTTGAACGAATGAGGCCCTCGCCGGTGGATTTATCCACCACCACCGCATCAAAGGGGACATTCTGCCCGTGAATTTTAAATCCACAGATCTCACCTGGGGAGTCAAAGCAGCGCAGGTTAGAATTCCTGCCACACGCACTGGCCGCACAGTCCCCTCCTCCCCAAAGAAAATGAACAACGACAATTCGGCAGCCAAGGGTTTAGAGGGTCTGTGGACAAAGCAGGGCGCTGTGCTTTTAACAGGGTAAGATCTGGGGCTTTAGTAAAAAGAAGCATGTTCTGGCTTTCCAAGCAACTTGTTTAACTTTGCATCCATTCATGCAGGGATACAAAAGAGAGAAGAGAAAATATAGACAGGCATTTCACAGGAGTACTTAGGACAGCTCCAGGGTCACAGTGGTCTCATTAGCAAACAGCCAAGGCCTGGTAACACCGAGACGCCGCCCCTGCCACTGGGGACAGCTGGGCGGCTATTTTGATTTGGACCAGAGAGAAGGCTGAAACGCACAGTTACGTGATGAGAGAGGAAGAAGCATGAGCTATAGGTTCAGCACCATAATTACAGAAAGTCTGTCAAAAAAAAAATCAGAAGAAACAAGTCTTCCTGTGCAATGAGCCTGACTAAAATTAGGGAATCAAAACAAACTACTGAATGAGAAAGGTAGAAATACCAACTTTTCAGGCATCCATTTCAACAGCCAGCATCACGATTACGATGCAGTGTCCATTACGGGAGGGATTTACTAGACTTTTCCTTTGTTCGGACTTGGGCCTATCTGACCTAACAGGAAGCCTGCCTGGGAACTTAAGCACCTCTACGTTGGCGTACAAACTTAATTAGGAGTCAGAATCTAGGTTTCTCTTCTTGCCCATGGGAGAACAAATAGAAATGTTCTGATGCACATATAAAACGTCACAAAGTGTATTTCACGTAAAAATAAGACTGACAACTCTTCCAAAATTACAACTAATAAGAAATGGTTAAGAAGTGAATCTCTTAAATTCAATTAAGAAAAAAATGTACAGTAGTATCCAAACGGTTCAAATGGATGTCTGATTTCCAGATATTTCTAACCAAGGGTTTGGTTACATACAATTTCCATCAATATATTTAAAAATAGAAACAAAGTAGGAGAATAAACAAGGATAAAAGAGCATGACAGCTTCCTCTGTTTAAGGGCTGATTCCCAATTTTATAAACAAAGTTAGTGGGTTAATATTCATAAGAGGGGTAGAAAGAACCCTTTATCACCTTCGTTGGTGACTGTCACCTCATAACTCTCTAAAGGGAGAAAAGATAAACCCATGTCAGTAACACAGGAAAGAATGAAGGCAGAACAATAAGGAAAAACGTCAAAGCAGCACATATTACATAGAAAAGCTTGACACAATGTAACACGAACAGCCACCTGCTGGAACGGCTACAGCAAAGCTGGGCCTTCGCTCAGTAACGTGCCTCTCTGAACCCCACTTACCACCAACCACTGCCCAGTTCTGAGCTGACACTAACTTACGGATGGAATGCTGCCATCACGTTTCATAACTCTCAAATGTGTTAGGACTTATCTTTAATGAACTTTGGTGATAATGGTTTAGACATAAACCTATTTGTTCTTTTACAGCTTTCAGATTTCTGTTTTCAAGCCACGCCCCCATAGTTAGAGCCCGGTAACGTTGCACTCCTCGGCAGAACAGTTGCAGCAACGGGTTTTAGTTGAACCCTTTTCTCTTGAGCCGAATGACAATGTTTTCTCATCTAATTTCGGTTCTCATCCAACCAAGGCAACCAGTGGAAACACCTCTTCGAATGGAACGTCGGCTTCCATGGGCGGTGAAATGGGACTTAATACTGACGGTAGTGATGCTACGACGACCGTCGTTTCTATTACATGAAAACGCTAGTGTAGCCAGCACACCACGTCACTCCTGCTCACCTTCCCCAGGAGCACTAAGAGCTCAGGAGCCCCACGGCCTCCCCCACTCCGTGTGGCCTCCCTGGAGGCACCTCTCTCCCCCAAAGGTACCACAGCCTGAATTCCCTTGTTTTTGTCTTGTTGCAGTGGTTTTACTATATATTTATACATCCCCAAACAGTACTGTTTCATTTTGCTTGTTTCCGGGGTTTGAAAAACGGTATCGTACCGTACCGAACCCCTGTGCCTGCCTTCTCACTCAGCCCCGTGTGTCTAGGAGCCACTCGCCCTCGGCAGCACACGCAGCTACTGTGCAACCACTCTCACTACTACACCCAGGGGACACGCAGTGGGTTAAAGCGGGCGACGTGCTCAAAACGCTGCCTGGCACAAAGCAAGCGCTCAACAAACTCGCCACTCCCCTACTCAAGTTCCAGTGTCTGACTCTACCATGATGGCAGTTTGGGGCTGTTGATGAACAATGCTGTAATGGATGTTTCTGTCTATGCTTCCTGCTATGCACATACAACGTCTCTCCAGGTCTGTGCTGGCCAGTGAGGTAGCCACTAGCTACATGGGGCTGTTTAAAACTAAATTACAATTCACGTTAAAATTAAGTAACATTAAAAATTCAAGTTCCCTGGTGGTGTAGTGGCTGAGGCTTCGGCACTGTTAACGCTGAGGCCTGGGTTCGATTCCCAGCCAGGGAACTACCCATACACACACTAAACAAACAAACAAACAAACAAACAACCAAATAATTTCGGTTCCTCAGTCGCACTGGCTGCATTTCAAGTGCTCAACAGCCACACGCACCTCGTAACTACTGCGTGGAGAATGCAGATGCTGGCTGGCCACCTCCATCATCGCAGCACGTTCTACGGGACAGCACTGCCCCGGTGTCCGGGTGGGCAGCCTCTGGCCTGAAGATCACATCCACTCTGTGTGTGTTTCTGAACAACGTATGTGCTAAAAATGGTTTTATCTTTTAACATGGTATTTGGTGGTATATGAAATTCAAGTTTCAGTGTCTACAGGCAGTTTAACTGGAGCACAGACGTGCTCCTTCGTCTGTGCTGTAGATGGCTGCTTCCCCACTGCAACGGCAAAGCTGAGTCACTACAAGAGACCCATGGGCTGCAAAGCCTAAAGTACTCACTATCTAGTCCTTCACAGAAATCACTGCTAGTGACGCACGCATGAGCACAAGTGCTGGATACAGACAGGCCAAATTGTTTCCCAGGACATGCTAACCCACTATAACACGTTTACGCTTTGGGGGTATGCATCAGTACTGCATAATACATTTTAACATAAGTCAAGCTGCCCAACTTTAATTCAGAGAAAACGTCTCATTTTCAACTGGGCGTTTACTGTTCTAAAGAGAAGACAGTGAGGCATCTCAGATCATCTGAGCTGACAGTGTGTGCTTTCCTGACAAAGGCCACTGCACAGGCAAGGGCACGTTTAAGACCCGGGATGACATCTGTGACCTGAGCAAGGCTGCCTACCGGTGCACTGTGGGATAAAGGCGTTAACAACACTAATCAGTCAGGCAATGTCCTGAGGTGGTTTCTGGGAGGAGCGGAACTGTATACCAGGATGTCACCCTCCTCAAACCTCCCCTGTATGCCAGGATGTCACCCTCCTCACACCTCTCCTTGGGGATCTCATGCTGGGAGGACGGGGAGGGAGAATGGGGAGTGTGGAAGGCCCTGAAGTGATCTATTTGAAGCATCAGGTGCTGGGGAAGGTAACATCTGTGTGGAAACTAGAGGAAACGAAGGACCTTAGACAGAAGCAAGGGCTAAGGCAGAGCTGGCCTGGCCCGGCTCAGGACAGGGAGGTCTGTGCCACCGCAGCAGTTGAGCAAAGGGGAGGACAGCAGACCAAGTCAGACGAAGACAGGTAACCTGAAGCTACACCGGCTACTAGGAGAATCGCAGCCTGACCTCCACGAGAAGGCAATGACGGGAGCGTGTCGGGCAGAGAAATGAATGTATTTCTCACATTCGGAAAGACTCCACCCGACTGCTGTGAAAATAAGCCTGCGGGAGTGCAAAGCCGGTCTCAGAACGGGGGGCCTATAGGGTGGAGGCGGTCAGATGTGGGGTGTGTTCTGGAAGTAAGGTCCAGGCTGGGGGTTATGAGTGAGGAACTGCAGGAGGAAGGTCTGGGGGGAGGAACGGGAGCTTGTACCATAGCTCTGAACACGCACCTGTGTTACAAATTTTGCTCAAAGGTGTGATTATCAAATACGAGGATACAAATGATTTTGAACTCATTACGTATTTCCAGGCTGTTCTCCAAGAATGGCTCCATTCATAATGAGAACAGGAAAAACGGCTAAGGGTGTCTGCGCTGATTACACTGAAGCTGGCGGCCTGACGGGCCGCACCCAGACTGTGGTGCCTCCAATCCACGGGTCCTCACTAAATTGCTAGGCAGGCTGGGTCCTTTTGCCTAGAATGACTTAAAAGCCACCTGGGCAGGTGGCAGCTTGCTGCACCAGGAGCAGCATGGGCTCCACAATATGACGGACCGGGTTCCCCGGACCAGCTGCGTGACCCCACGTGTGTCGCCGCTGAGTCATCCCCTGCAGACCCAGGGGCACACCCACTTCAAGGGTTCGTGTACTCGTTGCACTGGGACCACGTCTGAACAGAGAAGATGGACCCACGTGCAGCGAGGCGGGGCGCAAGGACACGGTGAGCCGTGGCAAGGGCCACACGAAGGCAGTTTCAGCAGGAGGGACTTGGGGTTAACGAGGACAGGACTCCGAGCGACTCCCTGGTTTTTGGCTGATGGTGTCCCTAGGGACAGAGAAAGAGAACGTCTCGGGGGGAAAGGTGATGTCCTCTGCTGTTTCATTTGTCCTTGCCAACTTCTTGCTTCTGGAATATTCTAAAGGCTGGCACCAAACTGTTACATGCATACCAAGGCCACTGGAAGCGGCTGTCTCTTCCGCACAACTACAATAACATTACACAGCCAACAAAATTAACAATTCCTCAGGTATTTTCACAGTGAGTATCCCAACGCCTCTCAAACTACCCTGTTTTTGATCTTGCTCCCCCAAACCAGGGACCAATTTCCATCAGCAACACCCCAATTCTCCCAGCAGCGGATTTGCTAAAACTTTAAAAAACTCTTGTCACTGACTTGTTCTTCTTCCTTCTCTCCGCCCACCCTTGTCCGTGCAGTTCTATTAGTTACACACACAGGACAATCACGCACACGTAGTTACAGAGCAGGTACATGCATTACATGGAGCTATGTCACGGTGACCACAGGTAAAGGTGTGCCTCTGCCTTTCTGCATTCTCAGTCTGCTGTGCTGGGCCACCTTCTCTGCACCTGTACGGGAGGACCTGGAGAAATCACCTCTCGTGTTCTGTGTTCTTTCTGCCCAGCCCTGTCCCATCCAATTCAACCATGCGCCACTGCTCTGCGAGGTCATTCCACCTACACCTGCCCTCACCATGCTGGGAGCGCCCCATCACGTGTCCCGATGACCTCTCCGGCCGTGCTGGCCTCGGAACGGACCAAGCCTTTCCCTCTCTCTCTCCCTTTTTACTCCCCAAGATCATCTAAAATAGTCAAAAGGAACTTTACTAAGGCTTTTTAAAAAGCAAAATATAACACATAACAATGGATGAACCCAACACAGTACAGACTCGACTTCTTGATCCAAAGTCACGTCCACAGCTCTTGGCGGACAGGATTACAAACCCCTCCTTTCCCCATCCGCCTGTGAGAAACCTCGGCTTTGGGCCGGCCTGGCATTCCCCGCAAGTCTTCTTCCAAATTCGAGTATGGCCTCAAACTGCACTGCTCCTCCCGCAAAGAGAGGGGTGTCTCTGAAGCCTACCCTGCAGTCTCCCCCACTCCCAGGTCGCCCTTACACTGCACTCCTAATGGAGGTCATTAGTGCCGGCTCCAACAGTTAGGTTCTCTGGTTGCAGGCAACAGAAATCCATTCCAGCTGACTCAGGCAAAGGGGACTTCATCGAAAAGCCATCAGGAACTCGAGAAATTCACTGCCGGCCAGAGAAAGGAACTTGGAAACCAAGGCAGCTCCAGAGACCAGGAGACGGGCCACAGCAGTTCCAGAGCAAACCAGCCTAGACACGTGGGATGCAGCCTCAGCTGGTGTTGGCATCTGTGTCCCTCTGCTCAATATTCACATTCCAAGGAGAGAGCACCAGATCAGCCTAGCAGGGGGCATGCATGCATTTGGACCCACCAATCTGGACCCAATGGGAAAGAAACCCTGGTGCTGTTGAAAAGGGAAAATGGACATCTGAGCAGCAAGCCTCCACTACAATGTCCCTGCTAATCCAACCCTCGTCCCTGACCCCTTTCTCTCTCCTCAGCCCTGGCGCCCACGCTCACCAGCTGTACATCCAGGCTGGAGCTTATTTTTGGTGACTGGTCCAGGCTAGTTTCTGGGACAAGCTCTTGTGTGGCTCTCATCAGTACACTTTCTTCAGCTACCTTAAACGTACAGTGACAAAAGCCACACGCTCCGGGGTTGTGCCGTCATAGTCCCAGCACAGCAGCCGAGGGCTATGCCCTCAGCCCCTCACTGACTGCAGCAATGGCTCTCAATTTCAGTGTGCCCAGAACTGCCTGGGAGGCTTGTTCAAAATGCATTTTGCCCAGAAATTCTGCCGCAGCAGCTCTGGGGAGTCCAGTAATCTGTGTGTTCTAAGCAGGGCTGCCTGGGGGTCCCAGGGCACACAGGCTGCAGTCTGAGATTGGAGAAACTGGCCCATGGGTGGTTTCCACACCTCGCCGGCTGGGTACCAAGTTCTCAGGCCCCACCATGGAGGGCAGACTCAGGCGGCCAAGAGCAGAGCAGGAACCTGCCCTCCACGTGGCAGTGTTAGCATCACACACGCACAGCCACATCCCAGCGGGCACCACATGGCCCCAAAGGGACTCCCCACCCCACGGCTCCTCCATGCCACATGTCATACAAGCCAACTATCTACGTCACTCTGTGGAAGCCATGCCAGGCCCCACTGCTCCTACCCCACACCTCCTTCACTGCCTACGTCACCATCTTACTGAGAGTTCGAGCCCTGCCTTAGGAAATCACTTGCCTTCTTTAACCCACATCATCTGGCATTTTTATGAACTCTGAATCATAAACCTCCCAGGACCGCGGGCCAACTCCGTCGGTGCTGGTTTTGCCCTCCCACGAGTCCATCAGTGCTTTGAGAACAGGGGCCAGCTTTCAGCTTCTTTGCATTCTCCAGAAGACCTAGCAGTGTCACCTGATACAGCAGACTCTCCACTCACCGGACCGCCAGCGACTAGCACTCTCACGCATCTGGTGTGCCAGGTGCTTGAGATTTTGAGGGTTGCCTGAGTCCGGTGAGTGGAGAGTCTACTTACACTAACCCGGCACCTACCGGTCCCCACGGGCACCAGTTAACTGAGAGTCTACTGCGTTTAATGGTTACTCATTCCAAACCTTTCCCAGAGCAACTGAATTTAAAACAAGTTCACACTAGTCAGTTAACTGTTAATATGCAGTTTCTGTCCCGAAGTCCAGGCACTTACTTAAAACTGCTGCTCAGCTGATCATCGCCTTATACTAACTAGGCTGAACCACACGAAACTTCAGACATTCCCGTTTTTTCAAACATTCTGTTAATCTTAACATATAAAAATGGCAATTTCTGTGGTTTAACCTAATACATCCAACTCATTGCTACAAACACAATGTTTTAATTTCCTAAAGTACCTGACAAATATCGTGGCATATGCTAAAAAGGTAAAACTGGATGGCCATGTGCAGTAGTTAACCCCAGTGGCCATCCTGAGAACTGAGTCATTTTAATTTCCTAGAGCACTTGACAAATACCAAGATTTTATTCTCTAAGTTTCACCTCCAAAAAACAAAACAAAACAAAACAAAGAAACAAACAAACAAAAAAGCAAAACCTGGACCTTGTGTGTTTAACATGAACGTCTGATTAGTGATAATTTACAACCCATTCGGTGACTGAGCTTTGAACGTTGCATGTGTATTTATTTTGGAACTTTGGCAAGTAATCTCTGGTGGTTAGCCACACACATTCCTGTGATGGAGTGAGACTGCAAACCAGAATGTCCACAATGTTTTAAAGCTAACATCCCGAGTACGAATCAGCTGGAGTCAGGCCCCCTGGCGTGACAGCGACTCTATCACTACGGGTTATCTGATCTGGGGTAAGCTCACTGGTTCCTTCTGAAACATTTATGGAGCGTCAGCTAGCCCCAGGCGCTGATCTAGGAATGAACCACAGGACATATACAGCTGACACTCCACAGAGTAAAGAGAGGTCTGAGGGAATAAATACACAACTTTTGACTGCAATCACTTCTTAAAATGCATGAAATGTCACACTCAAACACGTACCTAGACTGTCCTAGTTATTAATGTTATTTACACAGCACTGAACACCACAGTCATAAAGAAGAACTGTATATAATAACTAAATATGGAAGGCATAGGAGGTATGTGTATCTAAGTATACACACAAACACTCAAAAAATCTACTTACAGCGAAAACCAATATGCAATGCTAGAAACAGTTTTAAATTGGGTGAGGGGAGTCGAGGAGAAACAAACGAAAATCACCCCAGCCCCCTGACAAATACTGTGTGTACTCACAGCACAGAGTGCTCTCCCCACTGCCCATCTAACTGGGTTTCTCTCTGAAAACCATAAACAAGTGAAACCATTCGGAAGGTCTGTCTCCGCCATAGACCCAAAGAGCACAAGCTGGTTCTCAGGTGACCTTCCTGAAAAAGGATGTGGCACTTGAAGAGGATGAAGAAAACACATGCATGTCCCTCAATGTACACACAGTAAAATTAACGTATGACATACAAGTTAACTGAATTTTCCTTATTTGTCACCAATATGAGTAATTTGGTCCTGGAAAAATACCGTGCAACAGCCACTCTTTAAAAAGTAACACCCGACAATGCTGATTTTGTGAAGAAAGGGTGAAGGAGCACATGTCTGCACCAGTCGAGGAAGTTACTACGGACGTGATGGGAAGCAAGGACCAGAAGGTTCTCGTGTGGAAAGTGCTCCTAAATGGTAGCCAAGCTGCCAATCTCCAAAGCGATCCCAGATTTGTCTCCACAAACAGGTACAATCTTAGGAAATACCTCAACTCTAAAAATGTATTAAAAGTAAAATCTAAGCCAAAGGACTTCTCTATGAAGACTGCTTGACATTTTTAAGTCATTTTAGGTCATTGAAACCGAATGAGTACCAGGAAAACCTCGAGCTGCAATGACCCAGATCCTTGCCTCTCAAGGACCAGTAGCACCTGCCACACCTGGGAGCAGGTCAGAGGGCAGAATCGCAGGTGCCCCCGAGACCTTTCGTGTTCAAACACGCATTTTAACACAGTCCTGCAGACGCTGTGTGCACACGGAAGTTGGAGATGCACTCACCCAGTTATTATCTATCTGGTTACATCGAGACAAGGAATATAATGATGCAATTAAAAGTTCTGCTTTTCAACCACAAGAACAGGCTTTTTGTCAGGCACCCCAACTTTTAAAATTAAAAGGAAAAAAATGGGAGCTTGGGAGCCACAAACAACCCTTAGCTGTGGAGACACTCAGAATGGGTGAGAAGTGACCCAAACGGGATGTGTGAAATGCTCTCCACCTGGTCCCAACGTATCAAGAGGAAACACAACCCGCGCTCCTACCTGCAAAGCGCAGAGGGGCATCTTTGTCCAGGGCGATCAGTGGGGGGTCGAGGAGCACGGTGTTATCGTTCTCGGTCACGATGCCATGATAGGTGGGCTCTAGCCATGGCTTGTGCTTGTTAGCTGTGTTAAAAAACAGAAGAAAATGGAGCAGGTTAGTGCAGGTTCTTTAGAACACAACTGCTTTTGAAGACATACATCTATTATTAAAACAATAAAGTCTCATTAGTCTGGAAGGCAACACTTCAAATTTTTTGTTGCAAAATTTGGTATTAAGACCCAGATTGGATGAAATTTCTACATTCTAGAGTCAGTAATGTAGAAACTATCTGAGTTCAGGAAGCAAGCAGACCTAAGAAATGAACTGCTCTAGAAATTAAAAGAAAAAGACTAATGGCTATGAACACAAACGTTTTCAGCCTATCACAGCTGCAAAGAAAAACATTTCGTTATGACAATACAATACAACTTAGTATTTACAATCGGCATTACAAACAAAAATGTAAAGCAAAGTGCAAAAGAGTTAAGACTTAGGAATATAAAATTACCAACATAAGGTATTAAAGTAAAACAAAATGCAAATTTCCTGAAAAACTTGACTGAAAACACAGTGTTTAAGAATAATACACTTGGGGTCAGGTCCTCGCTCCCAGCTATTCCCTGTGTGACCTTGAGCAAAGAACTGATCTCTTAATCTCAATGTCCTCACCCGTAAACCAAGGGCGCCTGGCCGCCCTCCTCCCAGGGCTGGGGCGGTAGATGGAGGGGGGTCTTCCTTTCAGACCCCGCTTTTGTTTTTAAGGTGAGAACTGTGCCAGCTGGCGCTCACCCCGTACGACCTGTTTAGTCTGTGCCCCTGCCGCTGTGCCCGCGCCTGGCTCCCTGGGGTCTATGCTGAGACTTGGCACGGCGCACGGCCACCACTCCTTCCCGGAGCTCCTGTCTCCCCAGCACACGCTGGGCTCCTTCTCACAGCTGGAACTTTCATTTCCTCTGTACTCTGACCTTAGGAGTGTGACCAGCTTGCATTACATGTACCTCAGGATACGTGTTAACCATACAACTCCTCAATGAAGCCAATGTGACTAAAAGAAAGAGTAGGTAGAGCTTATCCCGTAAAGGCAAGTCCATCCAGAAGTGTCTTTAACTAAATTTAAATGTTACATCACCGCGACACCACCACCATGACGTGGCTACATTTGTGCTGTTACGTGATGGCCACTTGGAAATGACAAGGGAACATGACGATGAGAAGTACGTGGGCCTCACCTGCGGTTACCCTAACATGGTGTGCTGCGAGGCAATGCGCTCGCTCACAGGCATTTGAGGGCCCACGTTACCCACGTTTGGAAGGGAAACAAAGTCACCAGCTCTCTAATTAATGATGCATCCACCAGACACTTACGCACCCACCTCCAAACTAACAGCAAATCCTTGCCTTCACTTGCAAAGTAAATCCAGACCCTCAGGGCTTGTTTAATGGAGACAGTTTCCGTTCTGCAAGATGAGAAGAGTTCTGGGGGTGGGTTGCTCAACAGTATGAGTGAACATACTCAACACTACTGAACTGAACACTTAAAAATGGTTACGACGGAAAATTTTGTCACACGCATTTTCCCACAATTTTTTAAAAGTAAACACACACAAAGTAAACCCAGATGCTGCCATTTCTCATCACCTGGGCTGCTCACCTGGACTACTCATTACAGAGCCGGTGACCAAGCTCACTCCCGCCCTCCTGCACTTACTCTCCACACAGCAGCCAAGCAGAATCTATTCTGAGACAGTGGTTCTCAAATGTGTGCTCTCAGAACCGTTTATCACAATGGAAAGGAACTGTCTTGGGCTACACATAAAATACACTAATGACAGCTGATGGGCTAACAAGTCTCATCATGTTTTAAGAATCTGTGTTGCGTCACATTCAAAGCCATCCTGAGCCGCAAGCTGGACATGCTTGGACACCAGAAAGTTACTGAGGACTCAAACAGCTTCTGTGTATGTGAGACTGACCTATCTGTCTATCATCACTGATCTTTACTGAAAATTAAAACCAAGAAAACATTTTAATATTGATCATTTAAAAAGTAAACCCATTATGTTAACATAATAATATTTTTATGAAAATAAGTGTTTTTAAAGCCAAGTCTACTGAGAAGAGTGGCAGGGTTTTCTATCTCCGCGAACCTTTTCACTGTCTGGCTCCCTGGATGACAGCTGGGTTCTGCTCGCGCCTCCTGCAGTCAAACGCTACGCTACCACACGTCACGCGGCCACTCGGGAGAGGATGCCAAGGCCGGGTACCGTCTCCATAGCATTAAAGCAGCTCTGAGCGCTTGAGGCCCCTGGCAGGGTCGCAGGGACCCGTCACTTCCTCACATCACTTCAGGTCTCTATTCAAACGTGTCCTGCTCCCACGAGGACATCCCAGCTGCTCTGGCCCTCCACTTCCTCTTTTCCTTTCCTTCTGCTCCTGTGGTCACCACAGGCACAGGGAGGGCTGCAGTGCCCACCCGGGACTGGGGGGCAGGTACCTGGCTTCCTCCATGGGCCTCGGCCTCCTCATTCATAACTGAGATCACAACGGTACCCACCTCACAGGCTGCTGGGTGACCAAACCAGTCACATGTAACATGCTGAGGACAGTGTCAGCCAGCCAGGAAACGCCACAAGGTGCTGTCGTGCCGTTATTTCCCCTTCACACAGGCGCGTACAGGAGCATAGGTTCAGGGAGAGTGTGACTTCTGCTCTCTGCTAACTAGCATCTCGGCACTCAGGAACTGTCTGGCCGATGAATGAGTGTGTGAGGAACCCAACTTGCAACACAAATAAAATGAGCATCCCAGTTAGTAAACTCTCGTGGAGAAGTGAGTTTCGGTGCTGAGAATTGAAAAACAGGTATGATTTGGTGTTCGGACATGGGGAAGGGGCTTTCTTTTTTGTTTCTAGCAGGTGGATGTTCCAGCAAAGGAGACAAGAGAATCTGGAGGCAGCGCGTGAAGGAAATCCCGGGGATCTATGTGGGAAGTTAAGCGGCGGTTAGATTATGGGGGGTCCTACTATGAAACCAAACCCAGGTCACAAAGGCCAAACGTACAGTGCCTTTGGAAAACAACTTCTCCCCTCACAAAAGCTGCTCCTGGCCCAGAGGTGTGGTAAAGAGAACTCAGACAGTCATGGAGCACCGGCCGCCTCCTCAGCAACACTGCCCAGGATGGTGGCCATCAACCTGGGAGGGTCCCCGGCGCACAGCACAGGTCACCCCCCGGCCCGGCTGCATGGCACTACGCCCCACCTTCCGCAGGTCTCCTCAAGCCGCTGGGACTCCGCAGGAACACTGCCAGGAGTCAGTGACAGACACAGAAAAGCAGGCCATCTGAAAGGAAGGCTCCAAAACCTCCACTGTCTGCCACTGAGCTCTCGTTTTGAAACACAGGAGCTATTAATTCAATTTACTATCAGTACCGTTACCTTAATACCAACCATCGATTCCAATTTGTTTTCATATGTAAGGATTTATTAACAAAATTGTAAGCATAGCAAATAAAACTGAAGATTATTCCAATATGAGTCCATAAAACTCCTTAGACTTTAACTAAATGAATTTATCTAACCCATTAGGAAGGTAAAAATACCAGGCAAACTGCTGAAAACATAAAAAGGCAGTAGCATAAGCCCTTCTGTGACCCGAATGGAAGGGCCTGCAGTTGGAAATGACCAATGGGTCAAGGCAAAAAAAAATTGTATAGTGCTATTCAGTTTTTATTTTTTCTCCAGTCTTCTAATTTATACTTCAAAATTTCTAAATTGCTCCTTTCAGCTGGCAGTAGAATGAAGAGATCTGGCCAGTTCCAAAGAGTCAACTTCTAAATATTTAATAAATGATATTTTTAATATTTCATCACATTCAATTGGCATTATAAAATATTTATAGAAACGATGTGATTGATGTTTCTGTAATCAGCCAAAAAAAGACAAGAGACTAGTGGCCGTAGTCTAGGAACAGGTCACCGATGCTGCAAGTCTTTGCCTGATTTATTTTATCACATTCTAGAGCATAAGAAAGCCAACCACATTTTTAATGGCAGTGTATTAAAATCATGGCATAGCAAGGCCAGCGATCAGACCTTCTGGAAATGTAGGCTGCACCTGGGGTGCACGCCTATCACCTTAGGACATGGCTAGTTTTTGTGGCTGTGGTAGATTTTAATCATTAGAAATGGCTACTAATTCAAAAACCCAGTACATCCAACTCTCTGGGCAAAAGCAAGGTTGGGGCCTTGTCCAGGTCACACAAGTCACAGACCACAGCAAAGTGGGTCCAAAGCTGGCACTCCACGGCCCCGATGGCAACCCAGCACCAAAAACAGTTCCCTTTGACTGATTTCATTTACAAAGAGAAACCCAGCATTTCCAAAAAAGAATTTGATGTGAGCCCCTTCTCATTCCAGAACACCTAGGTTGGTCACATCCGCCCAATAATTACATAAGAAGAAGTAGTGACAGCCAAATGTTTCAAGAAACGAGGCATTTCGCTGGTAAATCTTAACTGAGACGACTGACACGTCTCGTTTGCACACTCGCCGGTCACCTAGGTCCATCAACGAATCTGCGATTAAGAAACCGGCCACCAGGTGGCACAGGAGCCGTTGACTCATTTGCAAACCACCAGGCTTTGATTTACAACTCCAGCTCAGGACTTAGAGAGGAGCGGTATTAAAGGCAATATGCATAGGGAAGTATCCTAAACAACATAAAAATAAAACCGCCCACTGATTTTTTTTCTAGAAAAAGCTATCCCTGATCCTTCAAACCAGCTTAACGTCCTTCAGGCTTCACATGACCACCGACGTGGAGTTTGTTCCAAGGGGAGTCTTTCCTGAGAACCGTCCACGCATAAGCACGCTGCAGGGGGCTGGGCGCTTGGGGAAGAGTTGCAATCTGTCAGAGAGCACAGACGTGTCCACGGCCACCTCCATTCTCAAATGACGTGGCCATTATCAGAACTATGATGTGTGGTAAAAAACTAGGGAAGGCAGCAATACACTCAGGGTTGGGAGTATCTATATAGTCAGTTAGCAGAGACCAATATGACCGCGGAGCCACCATCTCAAATGTGACCGTGGCCCTTGTCAGAGGAAAACAGTGGGTCCTCTAGAGGGTCTCCTGGAGGGAGCAGAACCTTCCACCCAGAAGGGACACAAGCCACTTTTGCTCCCACCTCATGGGCCAGAACTTGTCACACGGCCCCACCCAAATTCATGTGTGTGTGTGTGTGTGTGTGTGTGTGTGTGTGTAATTCTATCACGTGTCTGGAAGAGAGAGCTGGGACCAACCCTAGGGACCACCAGCTGCACAAGCGGAGACTTCCCAAGGACATCCTTAGAAGGGCTATCCTTTGGAGGGAGTATTTTAAACAATAAAAATATGTGTTAAGGTAGAAAGGGAGGAAAGGCCATGGCTCATTCTGGGACTAGCAAGCCTGGGGTAAGTGTGTGGCTCTCAGAGTACAAGGAGGTGGAGCTGCAGAGGGAGGGGCTCACGCTGTAATGCAGGGTACCGCCGAGCACCCGCTTGCCTACTATACCAAGGAGTTCCCTCTGTCCTTCACACGGCAAGAAGCTGGGACAGGTTTTAGACAGTGCGGTCTGGCTGAAAGAGCAGGAACTCTGGGGTCAGCCAGGACTGACTTAATAAGCGCACCTGGTTCTGACTCGCTCGGTAACCAGAGGCAGGTTATTTAACCACCCTGTGCCTATTTCTGCATCGTAAGTTGGGAATGGGACGACCTTCCACAACCTTGTTTTGAGGATTATAAAAAACATGAGTGAAGAGTCCATTCTATGTCTGCCACACGGGCACTCAGCAAGTATTTGTTGATAAATTAACCTTAAGCAAGAGCCATGTTTCAGAAAAAAGGAGGGCAGAAAGTCTAGAGCTAAGGAGACTCAGGAGGCATTCCCACAACAACCTCCCTGTTATCATCTTCTAAATACAACCTACTGCTAAAGGATATGCCCACGGTCTCAGAGCCTGGAGAGGCCTAATTTCACCCCTTTGATTCAACAGAAGAGAGAAATATTCTACAGTGAGACTATTAAGTGTAAAACAAAAAGAAACAATGAAAAACACCTGGATTCTTAAAAAAAAAAAAAAAAAAGACTTTTAATCAAACAGAGCTGGAAGTAGGTGTCTGTCCGTTTACGTCCGGTTTATTTCACTCAGTGCAGTGTCTTCAAGGTTCACCCATGTGGCAGCACGAGTCAGGACCCCCGTCCTTTTTGAGGCTGAATAATATTCCAGTGCACGTGTAGACCACATCTTGTTGATCCATTTACATCCACGATGGACACGTAAGCTACTTCTACTTTCTGGCCACTGTGAATGATGCTGCTATGAACAAGGGGGTACAAATATCTGTTCAAGATTCTACTTTCAATTCTTTTGGGTACGTACCCAGCAGTGGGATTGCTGGATCACATGGTGGTTCTATTTTGAATTCTTTGAGGAAATGCCAACGTGGTTTTGCACAGAGGCTGCACCATTTTACATCGTCACTGACAGTACACAACAGTTCCAATTTCTCCGTATCCTCACCAACACTTGTTATTCTATGGTTTTTGATAATAGTCATCCAATGGGTGTGACCAAACAAGTTTTATACCATGTTATCTTTTTATATCATGTAAGATACAAAAGTAGATAGAACAAGATAATGAACCCCACTTACCCAGGACTCAACCACTACAATTACCAAAACAGGACCAAGCTCATTTGACTTACACACACCCATTCCTACCACCAGCTTCAACTATTTTGAAACAAATCCAGACATCATATAACTTCACCCCTCAATACTTCAACATACAATTCTACGATAACTGCTCTTTAAAACTAACCATAACGGCAGTATCACATTAAAAATTCACTATTATTTGATATCATCAAAGGATTCATACTTATTTGACTGTTTTGGTATATAAAATAATTTAACTCAATACATCTCTGTGATATTTCATCCTCAATTCTACTACTAGGAAAGAAAAACTTTAAACAGTTAATCACCCTTAAAGAATAATGCTCAGTGGTTTCCACGACTTTCCCTTTTTCACATTAAGTATGTGTATTACACAGGTTTTCTTGCAGGTGTTCTTTATCAAGTTGAAAGAGGTCCCCTCTATTCCTAACTTGCTGAGAATTTTTATCATGAACAGGTGTTAGATTCTGTCAAAGCTATTTCTGCATTAATCGATAGGATCTAGGATTCTTCTTTACACTGCTGATATGGTTTATGGTGGATTATTGATTTTTGAATGTTGTAATACCTTGCGTTCATGGAAGAAATCCCATTTGGTCATGATGTAGAATTCTTTTTTACACTGTAGGACTTGACTTGCTAATATATTACTGAGGACTCTTTTTATTTAATGGCTTTACTGAGATTGTCATTTAAAACTTTTCTTGGAGGTGAATATATTTCCATTGTTTTGACCTGCAAATCCAACCATCAGTTTTTGTATATGCACCATCAAATTATAACACATACTTACTGAGCACTGACTACCATCCAGGCATTGAGCACACTTAATTTCGCTTACTACTAAGACTGATTTTTTTTTTTTTTTTTTTTTTTTTTTTTTTTTTTTTGCTTTTTGGTATGTGGGCAGCTCCCTGACTGGGAATCGAACCCAGGCCGCAGCACTGACAGCGCCAGCGCCAAAGCCTTAAGCCGCTACACCATCAGAGAACTCCCAAGACTGATTTTTCTAAAAGATTTAGACACACAATTAGGCAAGAGGCAGCAACAGTCACAATACTATTTTTGAGAAATCAGGGTGTAATGATCTCAAATGTAATTTAAAAATCAGGATTAAAAAAAAAACAAGTGGAATTAATGTTTCTGATATTAAATCTGGCTTAAATCTGGCCCCAAACTTAAGGTCCATTACTGAAAGAGCAAGACCTCCTAAAGTGAAGTTCATACATAACATTTCGACGCTCTTTTGAGAACCTATTAAGAGCTGTCAATCTGCTCCCAAGGAAAAAAGTGCAAAGAGATACCCAATATTTGGCAGGAGGTTTTAGGGGCTTCGGGCGCCTGCTGAAACCAGCCCAGGAAAGAATCACTATTCCAAATAGTGAAACCTCTATCAGCTGATCCTCAGAAATCTGCTGTCTTCATCTGGCACTTCAATGGAACTGGAAATCAAGTTGTAAAACTAGGTTTCTTTTAGCTTGTGGTGCTCAAATGTCAAGTATTTCATGGTGTTTGGCAGTGACATCTTAACAGTTCACTGAGAGTTCTCGGTGCTAACACCCCACTCCTCACCAGGGGAAACAGACCAGGGAGGAAACACAGTAAGGTGCAACACTGCTGCTGCATTTTTAGGGTACTAAAGGCCAGTGACACAGAAAGGCTCAAAGTAATGAAGTTAATCTCAAGTTGAGATGATAGAGTACGCTTGGAAGAATGGGGAGCAGTACAAGTGAAGAAAACAGAAACACCACACCTTTACTGAGGATAATAAAAACAAGAGCAACTTCCAAGAGGCGCTTCCTATCTTGCTCCCTCATTAACTGGGCATCCGGGCATCCATGTTACAGTTACACTGCTGCGAGGTTACATGATCAAACGTTCTTACTTCACTGTTATGGGAGGTGATGAAAAGGCAACTACAGAAGAAGATGAATGGAGGATCTCCTTCTTCCAACAAGTTGCAGGAACGTTCTACGGAGGGGTCTGTGAACACCTACTCCTGTACAGTACAGTAACTGATTCTAAACCATCAAGGATGGTTAGCATATTTTATTCATTATCATCAGAAAAAAAATGTAAAAATTTTAATGAAGTCTCCAACAAACGTCTTCTTAAATGTTTACATTTTAAGAGGCTACCCTTCAATTACCCATTATCTCATTTTTCTACCCCTCAGATCTTCATAAAAAGTTGTATGTAATTTTCTAAAGCAACTTAATATCATATTCACAAACTTTTCTAGTACCAATGAAAACATTTCCCTAGCATGAAGTGCAGAAGTCAATTACTTTTCTAATCAAATTCTGTTGTACTTAAGATTTACCCATAAAATTAACAGGCCAGGCACCAACCCAAAACATAACCAAGCACGCGTAATGGTCACGTCTGCGCTCCTTATTTACTGCAGCTTCCTGAGCTTCAGGGACGACGCTCACATGTCAACTGAGCGCCTCTCCTCAATGTCACGGATGTGACGCAGGAACCACTCTAGCATGGGAGCCTCGTGTCCAGCTACAAGAAGTCTGATGGCAAAAGCTCTTGAACGACCGACTCTTTAAAAATTCTAAAAGGTTATAGGTAAGGTAGGTGCACAGGGAAGACAGTCCTTAAACTCAGGAAATAAGGGGTCTCTGTGGACGTGGCTTTACGTTGCCAGGTGGGAACGCTCCCAGGGTCACAGGACAGGTAATGGATACCCTGCAGCCAGCCTTGTGGCCTGGCCAGGGACACAGAATCCAGCCCTGGTGCCTGGAGCCTTGCCCTTAGCTACAGTATCCCTGGGACACTGTATCCCACAACACCCCAGAGGTGACGCATAAAGGTGGTATTTGCAGGTCAACATCCCCAGGGAACTTGGGGATCTTCTCTGACCAATGTGGGCGGGCACTGGGATTAGGTCTGGAGGGTCCTGAGTCCTTCTCAAGCTCTGTTCCCCAGGTGGTGGCTGTGTGACAACGCAGCTTTGTGAGGAGGTGGAAAGGGGGAGGGAGAAGATGGAAGTGGAGAATCTGTCTTCCTCCTTCAGATGTTTATCTCTGCACTAAGGAGAGGTGGGAAATGGGAGAAAGTTCACTTACTCAAATTAGTATCCAGAGGAGAGAAGACTAAACCACACAGGGCAAGGAACAGGGCTCGATTCACAAACCACTGCAGCCGCCTTTGACCCGGGTCTGAGTCAGTCAGGCTGACCTGGGGCTGTGCATGTTAGAACAGAACATTCTCCAGGAGATTCGGACCCCTCACCAACAATGAATGAACGTCACAGAGGCTCATGAACAGGCATCTGGGGAGCTGTCTTAGAGGAGAAACTGCAGTTTTTCACTCCTGCTCTCTAATGCTTTCCTGCCTTCTGTGCATGCCCCATGCCCCAGGACAGGGGCCTGTCTCTGGTCCCCTCTTCTAGGGCACCGACCCACAACTGGTACAGCTACGGCCGCTGGCTCCTTGCTTTTATCATGAGATCCCCACCCCTACTCCCGCCCCAGCAAAATTCTCTCCTGTACGACCATTACCCCTGAAATGGGACATCTAGAACTTCTCAGAGGCAAAGCAATGCAAAACTGCCATGGGGCTGTCTCTCTGCACGGGGGCTCCTCACGCTCCCCCACATGTGCGCATGTGTGCTTCCAGGTCTTCCCGGGCCCTTCATCTGCACCAAGCCACACCCGCCTGCCCCCACTCTCCATTCCCTCACAGCCCCACTAAGACTGGCCAGCTCGTCTGGGGAACTAATGTGAGTTGCGTGCTAATGAGTTATGACTTAAGGAACCCACACTTGCATTTTGCAAAGAACTTCCACGATTTAATACAGAAGTAGAAACTAACACAAGAAATGCAAGCGCCCTGCAAGCTGGTGGAGGAAAGTATTTTGGGAGCAGAGCCCTTTAAACGCCTCTCAGTTCAACTCTTCCAGGCCTGGAAATGATTCAGAGTACATGTATTTTTATGCAGTTTGTCTACAGAATTCTACATACAGCACGGCAGGAACAAACCCACGGCCAAACCACTGTGAGGACACTTCATGGGGTTGATCTGCACGCATCCATTTATGCAGATCTATCAGAAATCTACTTAAGCAGAAAGGCACATGCCATGCTTTCCTTAGATTTCCTATCTTGCAACGTTCTCAGAAAATACAGCCCAAATTTGCCCTTTCCTCTATCATCATCACATTTGTCTAGAATTAAAATAGGACAGGGCGCTGTCCTGAATCGTAACATAATAGTCCAGTGGTAATTTCCAAGTTGTGTGTTTTTTTTAGTCTCCTGACCTTCGTACACAATGGAAAACTTTATCACATATAGTTCAGGAAAGGTCACACAGTCTTCAAGACTCACTAACATTCACTATCAATGTGAACTCCTTAACAGCTGTTACTCCAAGTATTATCATGAGCTGACCAGAACTGTCTAATAAATCCATGATGAATAGTCAGGAAAAACCAAGATTCTATCCTTGCTCCTTTACTGTTTGTTCCTTTATTACATTCGTACAATATTAATGATAGCAAGATAAATTCTTTTACACAGAGTTCTTACATTATTGATAAAATTAATGTTTTTATAATAAACACAGAAAATGAAACAGCTCAATCTTACTTTGCCACCAACTCTCTCGAGAAGCACACTGGTATTAGAAAGAGCAGAATGACAATGACAAAGAAGAAACTCAAGTCGAACGAAGCCAAGAAGGAAGCAGGAAAGGACATTCTTCCTCTCAGTTCTTTTGGGTGTTTGGAACCTCCGACACTGGGAAAACTTACAGACAGAATCACCTACCTACATTATGGTTGATCTTTAAGTAATCTGCAAAGCAAAGAAAACCCGGTTCTATTTTGGAAGAAGATGGACATTTTTAACTACATTTCAATGAGTTTGACACTGATCACAGACAAAATTCTAGATTGGTTTTTATAACTTTAAAGAAGGAAAGAAGTTGCTGAGACTTGGTAACATTATTTACAAGAGCAAGGTATCTACTAAACTATTTTCTTTTTGGAGAGGGTTACGAGGAACGCCATGGCAAAGCTGGAAGAGTTAACGTCACCTACACGAGAGCCCAGGCACAATGATCCAGGAGCCTGGAACAGTCTCCCGTAACCTTCTAAGGCTCATACCTGGTTGACTCTCTCCAACCGTCCCATCAAACTGAATGAATGGACGCGACGTGGAGTCAGGATTCAGCATCACTTGACAGAATGGAGTTGCAGGTCCTGCACAGCAAGATGAAATGCACCGAAGACGAATGTAAAGACTGGCACCAGCGCAAAGCATCAGGTTAAAGATGAGCAGCACGTTTCAACACCAATGTGGCGGGAGGACTTGGGGGTTCGGATTAAGTGACAAAGGTGTGATGGAGCAGCAGGGAGCTTAACGAGGGGCTGCTAGCCCCATGCCACTCCGACTCCGGTCCCGTGCATGGAACTCTACCGAACCCTCTGCCCACTGACAAGGTGGTATCGACACCGTGAAGCGCCCAAGGAGGAAAAAAACCTTTCACATTGGCAGATTCTGGAAACAGGCAAAGGCAAAAGACCCAGAATAGCCAACTCAATATTGAAGGACAAGAACAAAGCTTTATATAAAGCTACAGGAATCAACACAGTGTGGTAGTGGTGAAAGAAAAGAGAAACAGATCAATGGAACAGAACAGAGAGCCCAGGAAGAAACCCACAAATTACAGTCAACTGAGCTCTGACAAAGGAGCAAAAGCAACACAATGGAACAAAGTCTTTTCAACAAATGGGGAACAAGTGGACATTTAATGCAAATAAATGAATCTGGACACAGACAGGACATCCTTCACAAAAGTCAACTCAAAGTAAATCACAGACCTAAATGCAAAACACAAAACTATAAACACTCCTAGAAGGTAACAGAGGAGAAAATCTACATGACCTTGGGCGTGGTAATGATTTTTTAGATACAACACCAAAAACACAATCCATGAACAAAATAATTGATAAGCTAGACCATGTTAAATTTTACAACTTCTGCTCTATGAAAGATAATGTCAAGAGAATAAGCCAAGTCACAAACTAGGAGAAAATAATGACAAAAGATAGATCTGATAAAAGACTCAACATTAAGAAAGAACTCAACATTAAGAAAACAACACGATTTAAAAAATCATATATTTCATCAAAGAAGATATACAAATGGAAGGAAAGTAAGCATATGAAAAGATGCTCAACACCCTATGTCACTAGGAAACTGCAAGTTAAAACAACAATACCACTACACACCTGTTAAAATGGTCAAAATCCACAACACTTAAAACACTCTGGTGGTGAGGATGCAGAATTCTCAACTCGCTGCTGCTGGGGATACAAAATGGTACAACTACTTTGAAAAAGTTTTGCAGTTTCTCACAAAACTAGACATACGAGGGCGGGCTATTGATTTCAAGAACTCATTAGAGAAAGTGCTCCACACCTCACTGCTGAGTATCACTGCGGTCACCTTTGAAGCACTCCCCTTGGGGAGCTGTGCACAGATGCCAGCACCTGGTCCACCCTTCAAAGCAATTTTGGAACTCTTTCTAGAATGGTCATCAGAGCTATCGTCATCCCCAAAATCTTACAATTAAGTTCGTGAACTTACCACTGTGTGATAACATGGGCAGCACTGTACAAACAACTCGGTGAGGTGTCACAACCTTTGTAAAGTGCTGTCGCTGTAAGCACACAGTGGCAAGCTCACGAATTTAACTGTCAGATTTTGGGTCTGTCGACAGCTCTGGTGGCCATGCCAGAAAAAGAGTTCTAAAACTGCTTTGAATGGTGAACTAGGCCTGGTGTCACTGCACAGCTGCCCAAGGGGAGTACTTCAAAGGTGACCGTGGTGATACTCAGCAGTGAGGGATGTAGCACTTTTTCTAGGATGAGTCTGCGAAATTAATTGCCCGATCTTGTACTCTTAACACACGATTCAGCAATCATGCTCCTTGGTATTTACTCACATCAGTGGGAAAAGTCGTGTCCACACAAAAATTACACACAGATGTTTATAGCAACTTTATTCATAATTGCCAAAACTAGGGAGTAACCAACATGTCTCTGAGTAGGTAAAAGGATAAATAAACTATTGTACCTCCAGACAATGCAATACTATTCATCGCTAAAATGAAATGAGCTAGCAAGCCATGAAAAGACAGGGAGGAACCTTAAATGCACATGACTAAGTGAAAGAAGCCAGTATGTAAAGGTTAGGTACTGTGGGACTCCAAGTATATGACATTTTGGAAAAGGCCAAACTACGCAGACAGTGAAAGGATAAGGAATGCCAGGAGTCCAAGGGGCGGGAGGGATCCAAAGAGGACGAAGGTTCAGGGAGACTGTTTTACACGACACTGTCATGCGGATCACACCACTACACATCTGTCCAAACCCAAGGACAGTACACCACCGAGTGTGGACCCTCATGTAAACGTGGGCTCTGGGTGATGATGACGTACCACTGTGGTGGGGGATGTCAACAGCGGGGGGCTGGGATATATGGAAACTGTACTTTCCACTCATTTTTGCTATGAACCTAAACTGCTCTAAAAATTAAAGTTTATTAATTTTGTAGAAAGCTATGTTCATTTTATACAATGGGAATTTCACCTCAATTTAAAAAGGGGGGAGTTATATGGAATTGAGTTCATAAAATAGCAAACACATAATGTTTACTATAGTGTTCTAAACACAAGATCTGGAGTTCCCTGATGGTGTAGTGGCTTAAGGCTTTGGTGCTGGAGCTGTCAACGCTGTGGCCCGGGTTCGATTCCCAGCCAGGGAGCTACCCACATACAAAAAACAAACAAACAAAAAACCAAATAAACACAAGATCTGTTCAACACAACAACCCTGAGATAGGTATTATTCCCCACTCTTACAGACAAAGAAACTGAGGCACAGAGAGACTAAGTAACCTGTTCGAGAACACACAGCAAGTGAACGGCAGAACTGGGATCTGAGCCCCAGCGGTTTAGCTCCTAACCATTCCACTACGACCCTAGAGTGCCAGCACTTACTGCATGTGACCCCGAGGTAGAACTGGACCAAGGGTGTTCTGACAGTGGAGGCTGCCCTTCACGAAGAAAGAATGTCCCCGACTGTGAGTTCCAGAGCAGACCAGCGAGCTGGTGTCAGTGACCACCACAGAGGGGAACGACACATCCAGAGCTGCCCTGGGTCATGTCTAATACTCTCATCAATTCCAAAACTGTGAGTTGAGCAATGTAGGAATTTCTGCATCATCGGGCAAAAAAAAAAGTGCTACAGATGAAAAAGAAGGTAGCTTTGTTAACACAATGTACCCTTTCTCCAGCACTTTTTTAAAAAATTTATTGGGATGATATCGGTTCGTATTGTCCAGCACTTTTCAAGTTTTTTTTAAACTCTTTCCTGACTCAACCATACATGAAAGGTTCAAAGCAAGTCCCCCAAATCTGTGCTTTGAGTATTATTTTTTACAGAAAGAAACAGGGTTACAGACACTCTGGATTGGTCTCTACTACATCCCTGCCGTTCATATTCTGAGCTATAAAAATATCATACTGACATTAACAACTTCAATTGTCTCTTCTTTGGTAAATGGGCTTACTGAGCTAAGTGGTATCGAAAATCCCTTTCATTTCCAGAATTCTAGCCCTGTAACTCAGAAGCTTATTTTCTTAAGGTAGATTAGCAGATTTTTAAATTTTGGGGCATTAAAAGTACTTAACATTTTAATGCAATGATACACAAGTAACCAGAGATTATTTAAGTGGGAGGACAAATTGCCACATTTGAAAAGCACAGGAAGGACTTTATCCCAAAAAAGAGAAAGGATCATATGACCTCTCAAGGGAAAACTGGACTTGGTGAACGCAGCCTTGCCAAGACCTAGATCACTGGTCATCAAGAGTAACGGCGAAACAAACAAGGCGACAACCGTCCCCCCGGACAGACAGGACAGACAGGACAGACAGGACAGCCCGAGCCCCTGCACAGCGGACTCCAGAGTCTGAGAAAAGCCCAGTAATTCTCCAGGAAAATAAAGCAAAGTGCACTCCAGGGTTCTTTTATTGTAGCAGTTATCAAAAGCATTTTTATAATGAAACCAGCCACTTAAAGGTCTCAAAAGGGTCATCTTGTGAGAAAAACAAAGATGGTAATCTTTCTTTAAGTACTGAATTTTTTTTAATGCTTGATTTTTTTCTAGATCTCATTCTATAGAAAACACTAATAAGGTTAAGTGTATACTACCAAAAAATTAACCCAAATAAACCTGATCTTGACATCTCCTTATACTTTTCCATCTGTTCTTACCTTCCCCCTCCTTAAGAATGTGCCCTTGAACAACATAAGAAAGGAAACCAAAGTAACAACGCACAGACACACTAGACCCAGGCTGCACGCATGGCGGGGCCGCCGCCCGCTGCCCGCCGCTACGGGTCCCTCACTGGGCGGCAGCGGGCAAATCCAGGTCTAGAATGAGCGCCCACAGGCCACTCTTCTGTCCTCAAGAAAGCAAGCGGCAACGTAAACGAGGCGACACGCTACACGACGAGGAGACACGCTACACGACGAGGAGACACGCTACACGACGAGGAGACACGCTACACGACGAGGAGACACGCTACACGACGAGGAGACATGCTACACGAATCAGCTGAATTAACACTGTTCTTTTTTTTTTTTTAATCATTTGCGAGCTTTGCTACCTCAACTATTCTTTAGAAGCAAATGACAGGTGATATATGCCCCAATTATGTGTTGACGTCAAACACTGCGCGACGGCAAGTTATCAGAATGTGGTCTGAGGACTCCTGGGGGTCCCCAAAACCGTTCCTGGGGCTCCCCAAAGCTCTCTCTTTTCCAGCCATGTATCTGCGCGAGGCCAGATTTTCTTTATCTACTTCAACCAAACAACAGATAGCCATGGGTTGAAAGCAGAACCCCCGTTTTCTCCTACACCCACATTAAAGAGAGAAGCAGAAGTGTGAAACAAAGTCAGTGTGCTTACTAAACTGTCTTTTTGTTTTGGAAAATATACTTATTTTTAATTAAAAATACGTTGTTGGGAGTTCCCTGGTGGTGTAGTGGCTTAAGGCTTCAGCGCTGGCGCTGTGAATGCCGCCTGGGTTCGATTCCCAGCCAGGGAACTACCCACATACTACAAAAAAAAATAAAAATACGTTGTTACCATCTAATGGGTTTACTTTTGCTATTTTAATTCAGTTAATAATTAAATAGGTTAGTAGGGTCTCAGTTTAATTTCTAATAGAATACTCTGGTTTCTCTTCAGATCACATAAATCTTTTGTGTTGTACTAACCGAGTAAATATTGATAATAAAACCCACACAAACACAAGTTCTCTGAGGTCCTCAGTAGTTTTTGAGAGCACAGGGGTCCTGACTCCACAGTCTGGGAAACCTACAGGATGCAACAGATCCTACTACTTGCTGCTAATGGATTATTATACCCACTATATTCGGGACAAATGTTCATTAATGAATGACTTTAGGAAAGTTATAAACACTCTGTATAAAATGAAGTCATGCTGTTTAAAATTTTGACTATGTGTAGATAAATTTTTACAAGAGAAAAAATCTAGATACATACACACAAAAGTGTTTAAGGCTAATTATCTCAGAAAGGCAGTATTTTATTCTTATTCTTTTTTTTTTGCACTAACTTCTTTTTTGTTTGTTTGTTTGTTTTGTCTACAGTAAAGAGGTGGGGGCAACCCCCAGAACAGCATTTCCCCAAGTGTGCCCTATGGAACACTGGTACCATGAGATGCTCCAGGCAAAGTCCACGGTCAAGTTTGCTGGGTAAATGCTGAATCTAACCCCGACTCAGCAATTCTTCAACGCACCTGAGTACGCTAAAAGTTCTGGAAAGTCCTACAGTAATGAAACCCTTAAGAGCATTTCCCAAACTTAGGTGACCAGCCTTTAACCAAGTAACACCTATCCAGGTAACACGCTTAGGGAAACACACCTTACAGATCGACTGATCACCCTTCAGTGAACAATCTGAAGAGGAAACCTGCAGAAGTCATGACCTTTAGAAGTCACTCTGTCACCATTATTTAGAATGGATGACTTCTAGTAAAGGACACATACAAATCCAATCAGGACGATTTGGGGGTTGTGTGAAATACATTTCTTACGTTTGCTTTAGTAAAATACCTCTATACAAAAGAGTAAATGTTGATACAGATTTAGAAACCTGAAAAATGCAACACTTTTAAACAGTAATTCTTAAGTAAAAGTTTCTTGATGAAAAACATTACAGACATTTGACCACGATTCATTCCTTCAATGAGGCGAGTGCTCTCTGGCCCGCATGGAGCTGCAGAGGGCTGAGATTGCAGCAGGTCCCCAGCCCCACCCTGCGTCTCCTCCACCTGGACAGGGAGGGGGCTTGGAGGCCCATGCCTCCTCCCCTTCGCTGCCTGTCTTCCTTTTCAAGATCACACCTTCCCTCCTCCCTTGCAGGCTGCATCCCTCAGAAGTCAAGTCCCTGCTTCGCAATCTCTCTCACTGCCTCTTCATTCCAGGTGCAAGCCAAGGGGTGCCTGACGGCGGCTGATGCCCCCGAACCTCTTAATTAAAGCCACTCTTATACTTCAAGGTCTGCTTACCCCAAAATTTTAACAAGCGCTTCATTGTCAGTTGATATAATTACTAATACCCTGATGGTGTGTGTGCTGTTTTACTGCAAATTTGCCCAATTTTCACTTGTTATGGGTTAAATAGGTTTTTGACAATCACTTGTGGAGCTTAAACTATTTATAACAATGTTTCCAGGGGCAAATACAATTTGAGTTCCAAGTTGAATTCCTAATCGATCGAAATGAATTAACTTTTCAGGTCACCGGGGAATCAGAAATGGGTCCCAGGAAACAATACATCAAGACAGGTTCAGGAGTTCCCTGGTGGTGTAGCAGCTTGGGGCTTCGGCGCTGGCGCTATCAGCGCTGCGGCCTGGGTTCGATTCCTGGCCAGGGAACTACCCACGTACCAAAACAAAAAACAAAAAAACAAACAAAAAAAGACAGGTTAAGGCAGGTGACAGTCCCTAGAAGACAACACAGAGCAGAGGTGGCCAAGGAATCCCGGCCGGGGTGAGCTCGCCTCACCCAGCCCACTGCGCATCTGCGAGTGGAGAGAAGGAAAATGCGCCTGAGCACTTCAGGAGAAGGATCTGCTGAAACTAGACATGGACTACCTTCTGTAAGCCACCATGGGGGGCCTCTCAGATGTCAGGGTTCCATCATCACCGACGGAACCAGCCTGCCTCAGTTTACTTGTCCAAACTTGGGTTTCCAAAAGATAAGAAGGTACGGTCAGGACTGCTCTATTCCAAGACAAGGCTTTTGCCCCAAATCCCTATCTGCTCTCCTACAACAGTCAGCTGTATTTCTAGATACAACGGAAACTTCAGGAAGGCCTGTTAGCCCTCCCGCTTCAGACCTCAACAACCAACGCTGTTGCTTCCTCACTCCCCGTCTTCACTGTCAGTCAGCACTGAGAACTTCCTAAGCAGAGAAAAAACATCCAAGACACACTTTCCTTATGCACCACTTTTCCAAAGTAGTGGTAAAACTCTCAACCTTTCAAGAGTACTCAGAATAATTCTAGAAAAAACGGGGTTGATAAACTTTATCAGCTGAATAAGCAAAATGTGTTCATCACTGGTACTTATGCCCTAAAACATCTCATCAAATATTAACGTTGCAGTTATTAATACAAGTCACCACTGGGGGGAAACGGAGGCTGTGTTGTGAAATTATCCCATCAGTACTTGTTGCTCCAGTTAGTGAAGGTTTAAAAAATGTCAGATTTTATATAAACAATAACTCAAGACATCTTCTATTCTAGGCTTGGAGTATTTAGAAGATGCTTATTAGCTGCTGCTTTTAATTAAGCAAGAGAGGGCACCATACACTTGGGAGTGGACTTTTGAAACTGTTGCCAAATGAATCAAGGGCCGATGTTAATGGATGTTTACAAACAACTCAGAGGCAAGATCAGAAACACTGCCACTTCAGGGCTTTACGTCCCGGCTGAGGGTGATGAAGGCACCCTGCCATCAACACTGCACCCGTGACGGAGGTGCTCGGTACCGGGAGTGGCTGCTGCCCACCTCTCCGTGCTCCGACCACTCCGTCGGTAACTGCAGCCCAGAGTGGGGCCCAGGGAGAAAATGAAACGAGCCAGCACACGTCACTTCTCACATGTTCTTCTGATGAACATATGAAATGCATGGCAAAAAGAGCAGGGATTATCCAAGAATTTTAATTATTTCTGTTATCCTGGTTAAAAATTCCATTAAGTAATAGGAAACTGACATGAATTAGTCAAGGCATTTTCAAGGTCAACATAATCTGCTGGACACAAAGGCTTTAATCCCCCAATCAAAAGCAACCCTGTTCCTCAATTAGCTGCCACCTCCCATTTGCTCACATTATCTACTGTGAACTTAGTACAGCCTGTCCTTTGCGAGGTGCTGGGGGAAAGAGAAGAGTGCAGCCTCCACCCTGAGGCCACCAGAGAGTAAATCGCCCTTCTGATGAGGGGAATGGGGCACAGCGGAGGTGTGGGGGGCCTCCAGAGGGCTGTGCATCACCAGCTGGCACATCTGAAAGGGTGCCCAGAGGACCACGGGCCCTGGCTGAAGTCTCAGAGCCAGGCCCACTCTGACTACCACTAACGACCCCACCGAACAGTCCATCAATCCTGAGGGCTGGTTTCCTGTATGTGACAAGCCCCACGCTTGGTTTCATGCTGCTGCCATCTTGAAATTCTTAATTTTTGAAAAGCGGCCCCACACTTTAATTCTGCACTTGGCCCCATGTACTATGCAGCTGGTCCTAGCAATATTCATCATTAACTCCATCTGAAATATGCAGAATTACATGTGACAGGATGCTGCACTTCAGATGGAATAAATTATGTTCTCGAAAAGCCACTTAATACACAATCTGATACCAATCATTCTCAAGTTTTACATAATTTAAGTTATGACACTCAATTTTTTTCCCTTGGCAGTCCTTAAAATGAAAGTACTGTAAGAAAAAAATTTTTTGAAGTATTAGGAAGAGCTCAGAATAAATACGTCTTTGTTAGACTGTAAGTAGGTATTCAACAACGATAACATTCATTTGTAATGAGTTTTAAATTAACTTTGAATCTAAAGACATATTTCTAAATGTTTTATTCTATAATTAAAGGCTGAGTAAATAACAATAAAGGATAAAAATCAAAGAACCAGACAAAATAATATACTTTAACAAAGCATACTTTTTAGCCAATTAGCATAACAAGAATTTAAGAAATGTCATTTTCTAAACTAGTTGTAGTAATTCTAGTGATTCTTCCAGTCTCTTTCATGAGGTTAAACCCTGCTCCTGAATCTAGATATCTACTCTGCTTGTGACCAGGCCTGTGGTCCCCCAGGTAACTCTGCCGGCAGCTCTGAACCAGCTCATTCCGCAGATCACAGCCAGAAATGAGGGCCATTCCCAGGCCTGGAGGTGGGCACTGAACCAGAGCTCTCAGCCTTTCTTAAAGTGACCGGTGGGAAAAATCAAGGAGCTGCAGCACTGGATGCTGGGAAAGATTGGAAGGGTTGATGAGATTTAGTCCTAAGGAAAGCCAACTAAAGGCTCAAACCATGTTTTGAAGAAAAGAGTTGCTTTGTGTGCTGGCAAGGGCCCTGGCCGAGAGATCAATTGTCAGGGACGTGTGAAGGTTCGTCTGTGTGACAGGAAAGACTGCTTAAGGGTAGAGGACAGGCCTTTCAAAGCTCCTTTCAACTCCAAGTCTAAGGTCCTGGGTATAAATGATACAGGAGATAATGGCAAAGGAGTTGGTTGGATGAAACGTCAGTTTATCCCTAGAGCAGGAAAAAAAATCAGCAACTTAAAACTCTAATAAGAAAAGTCTTTTGACAATTGTGAAACACTATCTGATTAGAAAGATGCTCCAGCAGTGATTACAGAGGTCAAGAGTGAATGCAGGGTGGTGCAGTCACTTCGGAAAAGTTTGATAGTTCCTCAAAATGTTAACACAGAGTTATTGCAAGACCCAGCAATTCCACTGCTAGGTATATATACCCAAGAGAACCGAAAATATGTGTCCACACAAAAACGTGTACACAGATGTTCACAGCATTATTCACAGTAGCCACCAAGTGGAAAACAACCCAAACTGATGAACAGAAAAACAAATGTGGCATATCCATACAATGGAATATTGTCTTGGCCTGTTTGGGCTGCTATAATAAAACAGCATAGACTGGATGGCTTATATACACCAGAGATTTATTTCTCACATTCTGGAGGCTGGGAAGTTCAGGATCAAGGTGTTGACAGACTAAGTGTCTAGTGAGAACCTACTTCCTGGCTTAGACAACCATCTTCTCACTGTGTCCTCATCTGGGTATCAAGGGAGATTTCTGAGGTCTCCTTTATAATGCTGTATTATATATAATGGGAATGCTAATCCCATTCATGAGGGTTCTACCACTGTGACCTAACCACCTCCCAAAAGCTCTACCTCCAAATAATGTGACATTGGAGATCAAGTCTTGAGGTATGAATTTTGGAGGGACATAAACTTATAGCAAGAATTATTCAGCCATTAAAAAGGAATAAAATTATAAAATATGCTACAACATGGATGGACCTTGAAAATATCATGCTAACTGAAAGAAGCCAGTCACAGAAGGCCACATGTTGTGTGATTCCATTGATATGAAATGTCCAGAATAGGCAAGTCCATAGAGATGGAAAGTAGGTTGGTGGTTGCCAGGGCCTGGGGCAGTGGGAACTGGGAGTGACCCTAATGGGTATGAGGTTTCTTTCTGGGGTGATGAAAAAGTTCTGAAATTAGATAGTGGTGACAGTTGCAAAATTTTGTGAATATACCAAAATCACTGAATTGAGTACTTTTAAAAGGGTGACTTTCATGGTGTGTGAATTATATTTTAATAAAGCTGTTGAAAAACATTTTTAAAAAGTAAATGTAGGAAAAGGAAATCTTCTTTTGTCCTAAACAATGACTTTAAGAAATTACAGATCAGGGAGTTCCCTGGTGGTGCAGTGGCTAAGGCTTCGGTGCTGTCAACACTGTGGCCTGGGTTCGATTCCCAGCCAGGGAGCTACCCACATACAATAAGTAAATAAATAAAATAAAATAAAATAAAAGACTGGCTCTGATTTACTCACATTTAAAAAAGAAAAAGAAAAAGAAAAAAGAAATTACAGATCAAGGCAGACTGGAAAAGTAGCAGACTGTGCATAAGTTCTTCTCACAAGGGCACCAGACTGGCCCAAAACAGATGACTGAAAGGTGAACACGTGTGTGTGACTGAAGGTTACATAAATAAATAAATAAAACAGAGTTCTTCCTTTATGACGTTACCCACCCCTTACTTCTTACTGGGGTTTTAGAATGGAAGGGTGTTAACTTCCACAAGTATCTTATAGGTTCTTAAGATGTTCGAAATTTATTTACTTTGAAATAACTGAATCTTTGCCTTGGAACTTTAAAAATAAAAAAAGCCTTAGCAACAGATCTCATGACAATTTTTAATTAAATAATAGTATCGACCTACAGCCAAATGAGAAAATGAACAAATATATGCCTAAAACAGGGAGAAAGGTCGTGTCAAATCAGGGAATAGTGAATGCCACAGCCCAATTCCTACGCGGTGGTGGCTCTACGGAGAAGATGGGCATCGAGTGCCAGCCTGACATGAGGGCAGGGGACTGGCACAGTGGGAGGGTTCCTATCTCTGGCTTTTGCAGTCTCTACCAGTGTCATAATGTCACTTCTGAGAGTTGTTTCTGGAATAACGAGAGACGATGAATCGTACAAATCATTCCTATCACAAATTGGTATCTTAAATCTCATTTATAAAAGACACACTTCTTCAAGTATCTCTGCTCCATGAAAATGCAAGATCTGTTTTGACGAGCATCATGATCCAAACCCCCAGCTAACCAGAGTATGTGAGAAACAGACGGACGCTGGTGGTTTTCAGGATAATCAGATCTTGGGTTTTGTTCCAACTCTCATAAATGAAAACCTTATCCCAAAAACTACATCTTCCTGTCTTAAAAAGCACTAACAACAATAATCAAGCCTTTCTTTTTCATGTCTTAAAAGTTTACCATCCCTCAGGTTCCTCATTTTGAACATGAAAAGTTAGTTTAATAAACTTAATCAAGTCCCAAAAGCAGTATCATGGAATTACAGCATTTTCTAATTTCAGTGCAAAAATACAATGATCCTATTTCATTAAGATTTCGTTTATTGGTCATATCCCTCATATCTAAAACTAAAATATTGCATTTTTTTGCTCAAAAATCAAATAGTACTGACAGAGATAATGTATGAACGAACTCCTAAGACTTCCTTTTGACAAAGAATTCCTATGAAACTGCTTGGTTTTATGCTTTTTCTCCTAAAGGGAGTGTGTAGGCAGAAGACAGACTGTAACTGAAGATGCCAGTTAACCAGTTACAGCTCTTATTTTGGAATATTCAGAATTAGTAATATTTCATCATTTCTTTAGCAGTTATAGGTCTCCTATGTGAAATAAGTGACATTTACTCTGACAATAAAAATGTTAAATTAAGTACAACATTGGTCTATATTCAAATAACTTTTTCCTTAAAGCTGCTTCTGAAAAACAAGGCAACAAATTAGGACACCATTTTCTAAAAAAAGCTAAGAACTACAGCATTTTTAAAAAATGGACTCAAAGTGGTAGCCACCAAGCTACATCCTTCAAAAGCTGCTACAGTTTTACGATTGAATATCCCCAACATTGCAATCGACAGAAGGATCCCTGAAAAACGATCTACTAACAAATTCTTACATCCATGCTGCGGAATTTAAGTTGTTTCAAACCCTATGTCTGCAATGCTTTTTTCAGTCCGTAACACCTATCTGTCGGGTGAAAAGAGGAACACTTATGCAAACACCTTGAGGCATACGTTCTAGGGAGACAGACAATAAACAAAATAAGTAACAAAGGACATTAGAATAACAAGGTGCTGTGGGGAAAAAAAGGAACAAGTGAGGTGGGAAGGGAGGGTTCAGGGATTTAGAGAGATGAAATTTCAAATAGGATGGCGAGGGGAGGCCCCACTGACAGGTCTGCGTAGAAACAGGAAAATAACAGTGAATATTATTTATTAGACTTTGACACATATTACATGATTGTAGTTCTCTTTAAATATGCATCTAGCTTTCCATTTTCTCTATTTCAATTTTATGTTTCCTGATCACTATCTGACTGGAGAGAAGGAAAGCAATCAAGGCTATTTCTCCTAATATTTTGGTTTACTGCGTTTTTTGAGAACTACAGCTACAATGAAAATGAAATTTAGGGTTCTCCATAGAACGACTAATAGTCACGACGCAACTGAGATTACAAAACCTAGCATTCTCTCCACCAACTTACATATGCACTTTATCCCTTTCATATTTTGTTTGTTTATTTGTTTGTTTTTTATTTGTATGTGGGTAGTTCCCTGGCCAGGAATCGAGCCTAGGCCTCAGCGCTGACAGCGCCAGCGACGAAGCCTTAAGCCACTACACCACCGAGGAACTCCCCCCTTTCATATTTATTAGAGGAAGCTAGAGTATGAACAGCAGCAGTTCATGTCATAAGTCCTGCAGCAGTAAAAAAAAATTGGTATTAGTTGAAATGATCGTCTTTTAAATTAAGCCCACAGAACATGTCTCCACAAATGACATATTTACATGTAACATTCATCCATAACATTTCAAAATGAAATCGTTTTGTTAGCTTTGATGTAATAGTCGCAAGACATCCTCTCACTTGAAAGCTGAAAAACAATGCAACAGAATAACTGATGTTTAAATGCACTTTTATTTTGAAGACAAAGAATTCTTAACTACTACAAATGCACCAAGAAAAACTTAGAGAAAGTTGTCAAATTCTAAGGGACTCAAGATGTCTTTCACACAAGAGTTCTCTTAGTGCACCATATGGAAGATATTTGCCATCAAAATTTACAGTTTAAGTATCCCAACAATGCTAATAGGCTAATTAGCCCATATGCTAATTCAATAATGACTAGCAAATGTAAGGGGATGGACAAAAAAATAAGAAAATACAGATTTTAACAAGAAATGTTATCACTGAGTAAATATTCTTCACTGTTCTCCAAATACCCAACCCAAGCACTTAATTTTAAAATGTGGTTTTCCCAACAGAGTCAAAACTGACATTTTTTTCCTGGCTACATTAGACTTGCAGGCCTCCACCCCTCTTCTGGAAAGAAAATCTCAAACTCAGCTTGATGTAATTGTGGGGTTTTCTAGAATTTGTAGAAGAGTTTATTTGAACCAAACTGATGGCAAAGGCTAGGAAGCAAGAACCTCAAATGCTTTTTCAGCTTGCTGTAACTTTTAAAAATCAAATTGAGAGCAACTAGATACTTAGTGACTAAGATCTGAATTGGACAGTCAACCGCATGTTAGAAATGAAAGAATTCTTCAAAGTTTTATCATGTGAGAAAGGGAACAAGGAACAAAACAAGAAACAAAAGATGCATTTGCCTCTCCTGTCCTTTAATTTGTTAACACCATACTTCTCTCCATATGTCATATCAAGGAAGAGAAAACGATAATATTTTAAAAGCTTGTTTAGTTGAAATATGACCGTTTCATCTACATTTGCATCGACCCTCCCCTCAAAAAGATTTTTTATTAAAAAAAAAGAATAGATTCCAGTATTCTATACACTACTCCTGGATTACTTTGCCCTACGGCCAGGAAAATGGTTACAATTCCAAGATCTATCGGGGAGCATGTATCTGCAATGCGTACGCAAGCTTTACGTTGGCCAGATCAGTCCATATCAGAAGGCATGCAACGTTTCAAAGACTGAGTGGATGAAGGCTGAAACAAAATAGGCAATTCACTAAGAAATGTTTTTGCCAAGGAACCATAAAATAATTCCGGCCTCAAGAAATCAAAGAGGGCTTTCTTGCTTCTGCTGAGGCCATCGAAACCCTTGCACGATCCAAAGGACCGTCAGGAAAACCGCACCGAGGCGCTGGGGGCACAGGAGACGAAGATTTCCTAACACCGGAGCAGACCGCGGTCCTAACCCTCATCGCCACCTCACCTTTGGGGGGGAAGGTGGGAGGGAAGCAAGAAGTTTCAGCGTTCGCTTCAAGGGCCCCGGGAGGAGGCGGGAAGGGGCGAGGATGCGGCGGCCGCGGCGCAGAGATTCGGGATCTCGGACAGGGATGCGGAGGAGCGGGCTCTTACGTAAGCGCTCAACCCAAAACTGTGCGTGCCCCCCAGCCCGATGCGCCGCACGCGTACAGGGCATCTCCCCCGGGGCTGCGGCCCCAGCCTGCGGGCGCCGCCGAGCCAGGTGGACCGAACGACCCTCAGGCCCGTCTGCAAGTCCCCCCAAATCCGCGCCGCCACCGCCCGGGCCCTGGTGCCCCGCCTAGGACGGACGGAGCCCGGCTTCCCCGGGCGCCTGCAGCGCGCGCCCACGGCCTCCGGCTCCCCGACCCCGCGCCGCGCGCCCGACCCAGAACCCCGCGTCCCGACCCGGCGCTCGGCCCCGAGCCCGCCCCGGCCCCGCCGCTTACCTCGCGCGGCCCACACCCCGCCGCCGCACAGCAGCCCGGCCAGCAGCAGCCTGGCGGCCGGGGCCAGCGCGGGCGCAGGGCGGCGCAGCATCGCTCCGGCTCCCGGCGCCACGGCCGGCCCTGGGCGGGAGCGGCAGGGAGGCGCGCGGGGCGCCGAGCAGAGCTCTGGCGACCCGGGGCCGGCTGCTTCTAGCCGCGACGGACACCAGGGTCCGCGGAGCAGCCGCCGCCGCGACGCCGGGCCGCGCGCTCGGGCAGCGGGCTCCCTCCCCTCCGCAGAGGCAGCGAGAGCTTCGCTGGAGGCGGCCGCAGCAACTAAGATGGCGGCGGCGCTCTCTCTCGGGTCCGGCGAGGGTACCCGGCCGGGGGCGGGGTGGCGGCGGGAGGGGAGGGGCGAGGAAGGGAGCGACGGCGAGGCGCGCGCGCCGCGGGTCCGGGGCGCGCGCAGGGCGCGGGAACGAGGGTGGGGGCGGGGCGCGCGCGCCTCCGAACTCGCCGGCGGCGCCGGGGCGCGCGCCGGCCCGGACGCGCCGCGGGTCGGTTCCCGAGAGACTGGGAGGGGCCCGAGGTGGGAGAGGCCCGGGGGCTGAACCCCCTGTCCCCGCGGCAGCCGAGAGCATCAGCTCCTCATCCGCACCCGTGCCCCGCGAGGCTCCCGAGCCGAACGAGGGGTACCCCGAGACCCGCGCCTCCCTTTCTGCCCTTCCCATACCCCCACCCCGACGGAGTGCAGACCCCGCCGGAAGGTGCACCCCAGGGTCCCTGAGCGCCAACACTCTGTGCCACTTGGGGCAAAGTCACGTCGCTTCCCGGGACCGCGGTGTCCTCTTATGCCAGTGGAGGTGAGGAGGGGGAGCGCCGGGAGTCGTGAAAGGTCTTCAAGGAGAGGTCAGCGACCCGCGCTGCGTAAACAGTCAAGGGCTGCGCCGCGCGTGCTGCGGGGGTTCCAGCCCTGCGGCGGGGGTTCCAGCCCTGCGGCTGGGGTGTGGGGCGACTGCCGGTCCCAGAAAGTCCGTCCTGCATGTGCAAGTCAAGATTCCTCCATTTGCTGAAGAAATCCGTCTGCGGCGTTTTAAAGGTGGCTTGTGGGTGCGCCCTTTCTAGAAGATCTTAGTGTGGTGCTAACGGTCCCTTAGAAATGCCGAGATCCAAATGGATTTAAAAGGGTCCCTCCAGGTGGATCCCTGCTGGGATTCCGGGTCTCCCCTGTTCTGTCCTCGGGTCCCCCCCCACCCGTCCCTCGACCCCTGAGATCACACTGGAAGACAGGACTGGAACGTCATGGAGGACTCCTGCGTGCCAGGCACTGTGCCCTATGAGACATTTTGGCTCCGTTTTGCAGATGAGAAAACTAAGGCCGGCGAAATGACTTCCCCGGTTGACATGACTGTAAGAAGATAGGGCAGTGGCAGTAGGGAGACACTAAAAGCAAAGTTACGTGTAATAGAATGTTAACTATTCCAGCCTGCAGGACGAGCTATCAAAGGTGATTTACTGCCCGAGGACTGTCACAACCATGTTCCCATGTTTGCTGAGAGGGTCTGGCTGGTGGGTGGGCTTGTGGAGACCAGCGTGGGGTGCGTGCAAGAGAGTGGGCAGCCGTGCAGCCTGGAGGAGAAGGAAATGAGTCATTTGGTTTGTGGTGAGCTGAGGACTGACTTGGGAGAGTAGTGGGCGAGGAGCCCAAAGCAGTAGCTTGATTGTGAGGTGCCTTAAATGATAGGATGAGGGATTTGACCCTGAACATCAGCGAACAGAGGTGTGATGTGTCCTGAGGAGAGTTTCGAAGCAATCTGTGGTGTGCTCTTCCCCGTCCTTTGTCCCTCAAAGTCATCCTCCACCAAAGCCTGAGAGTCTGCCTCTGCTTCCCCTGCTGCCCCTCCCCTAGGGCCAAAGGAGCTAGAACGGCCTTGAGCGGACCCTCCCAAGGCACCTGCTTGGCCTCTGCCACCTCCAGCCCTTGCCCCGCCACTCCTCCCGGAATCAGAGAGCAATGGCGTCTGCAGGCTGAAGCTGCCTGCGCAGTCAGCCACTGGCCCGGGCTTGGCTTCCTAGAATGAGCGTTATTGTCAGAGCCCCGGTGACCTGAGGGGGCAGTGGGTCTCCACCCTCACAAACGGCCTGAACGTTCTCAGTCCAGTTAGGGGTCCTTAAGGGGAATTTTTGGCGTTCTTCCAGGGGCCACAGGATGGTTCCCGGGAGTCCCTTCAGCTCCATGGAGCCTGCGGTCCTTCTCCTGGCTAACCAGTCAATCTGGGAGCTTCATCAGCCCAGGGATGGAACAGCCCTGAAAGAATGCCGGGCCATAGTGATTCCAATCAGTAAGCATGGGGACATGAAGCACGAGGTTCAGGGTCATTATCTAAAGCAGGAGGCAGGGTAGGAACAGTCTATTGTCTTTTTTGCTAGGGACTGGGCAAAACTGAGAAAATGATTAAGACTGGGAGACTGAAGAGTAGGAGGCTAGAGACTCTCTGAGGTCTAGAGTATGGGGGCTCTTATGTCGAGCCCCACTTCACTTCCAGCCGGCACTGCAGGGTCCTCCTCTCCAAGTGTTGCTGTTACTTCTGTCCCTCCCTGACTCCTGGTGACTGGTGCCCTGCTGCCACCTCATCGGGTCCAGACAGCTTTTCTGGGCTTCCCACCCCTCAGCCCCAGGCCCCACCCAGCTGACCTCAGGGCTTACTGTCCCACCACCATAGGACTTCGGTTCATTCCTTCCCAGGGCCAGCATCACAGTGCACAGCCTCCTCCCCGTCTTCCCTGAGCCTCAGGTCCTCATAGTGTGCCTTCTGGGCTGCCTCCTCCAGCAAGTTCTCCTGACTATCAGGCCTTCCCCTGACCCTACCAGCTCTTAACTAGTTGAGGCTTGATAATCTGCTATTTTGAGTCCTTTACTCTTCCCCACTATTCTAGTAGGAAGGACCTAGGTGGTACAGTCAGACAGCTCTGAATGAGAATTCTGGCTCCTGCTCCTACAAATGACCTTGGACAACTTACAGAACTTCCTGAGTCGCTTTCTCGCCTGTGAAATGGGATAACCGTGCTCCCTTCGGCAGCACGCAGACTAAAATTGGAACGATACAGAGATTAGCATGGCCCCTGCGCAAGGATGACACACCAATTCGTGAAGCGTTCCATGTTTTTATATGCGGAATAGAAATTGAAAGCAACAAAGAAAAAAACCAAAATGAACAAACAAACAAACAAATAACCCATGGACACAATCAATAGTTTAATGTTTATTTGGGGACGAGTGGGGAGGGGAGAGGAGAAGGGGAAGGGGGTGGGAGAGGAGGGAGGGGTGGGAGAGGAGGGGGGAAGCTAAATATAAGGTGATGGAAAGAGAAGTCACATTAGGTGGTGAACTTATTATACATCAAGTTGACAATGCACTGCAGAATTGTGTGCTGAAACCTATGTCATCCTTGCTAACAGATGTCACCCCAATAAGTCTAACAATAAAAATAAATTTTAAAAAAATGGATAACCATACCTATTTCCTAGAGTTGTGAAAATTAAATGAGATGATGAAATTAAAGTGCCTCACAGGCAAGAATACAGTAGGTTTAAATATATGGTATTTTCTTTTTTCCTCAAGAGCCTTCTGAGCTCCTCCTGTGCTGCTGAACACACAGTAGGCACTCAGTAAAAATCCAGCGATGAACTAAATGAATTGCTGTGTTTGTTCGTTTGTTCTGTTATGGAGATCACACCTCAGGGGGTAAAAGACATGCCCTGCAGGTGTCCAGGGACCTTTCAGATTTACAGAACAAAATCAGAAAGGTATAATCTCAGAACCGTGTTTTGAGTCAATCGGCTGATGCCGAGAGGGAGAATGTAATGTATTCAGTCCTATTGGAAACACAAACAAAAGCTCTTTGGTGTCTGGAATTCTAAGCCCTTTATCTTCCCACCCTTGAGGTCCCTTAAAGAAACAAAGAGAAAGATCAAAGAGGTCCAGCGGCAGGTGGGCAGATAGGTAGCCAGTAAGCTCAGCGCAACCCGCACACGCTGAGATTCTGCCCACAGGAGAGTTGGCCCAGCTGCGAGCCTCAGCTTGATGTCTTGGAAGCCAAGGAAGCCAGTGAACTCCATTTCCGGTCGGCCTGACGATAGCCTCGGCCATATTGGCACTTTTCAAAGGTCTCCACGTGATGGATTAGTTAATCCTCCAAATGGCCCTGCCGTGGGGGTAGATGTAGACTCATGCCATGGTTAGCAGAGAGGGGCCCTGCCTGAGCTAAGCCCACCACGCCAGGGGCCCTGGAGCAGGAAGAGACGTGCGACCCAGGCCTGTCCTTAGGGGATTCTCAGACAGGAGGATGAGGTGGCTTTGTCAGCAGGGCGAGGGGGACTTGAACTTTTGATTGTAGAGTCAACCCGTCTGCACAACAGGTAGACAGGACACACAATTTCCAGGGTGCTGCGTCTTATGAAGCCACTCTTGCTAATAACAACAACCTCTGCACTAAGCTCTTCCAGTAAGTGACATCTTTATGCCCCCAATGACCCTTTCCAGAAAGTACTTTTATTGTTGCAGATGAGAGAAATGTAACATTTGCTCAAGAACCCATTGCGGGAAAGAAGGATCCCCAGGATTCAATGTCCTATCTGAGCTCCAAACAGTGCCTTAGCCCCTATGTGAAATTCCGCTTCACACACACACACACACACACACACACACACACACACCCAGTGCAGGACCCTCCAGCTTGGAGCCCTCCTGCTCCATCACAGTCAGATGTGGGGTTCACCACCCTCCAGCTGCACGCGGCCATGGGGGGCAGTCCTCACCCAGCCCAGCCTCCTCACCGGACCACTCCCTGGTCCCTCTGAGGGCACACAGCCACATTTGCTGTGCCCTGTCTGCACATGCACCGCACTGGAAGGCACTGGCCTGGGGTCCAGCGGGGAGGGAAAGGCCAGGGCAGAAACGGCACAGCCTCCTCAGCTGCAGAGGAGACGCGGCCGCTGTTCGGGCCCGGTGGAGACAGCACCTAACTCGGGTTCTCGCCATAGCTCCAGCCTACTTCCTGGAACTGGGGGGAGCTTGTAGGATAAAGTGGTTAACAAAGTAGGAGGGATGTCTTATGCACGTGATCTTGCTTCAGACAGACCGGGGTTCCAGTTATTAGCAGGAGAGACCAGACAGCCTAATGACTCTGAGCTTCAGTTTCCTCATCTGTAAAATGGGCACAATATTAATAATAATAATATGTCCTTTAGATGATTGCGAGGAATAAATGACAGGATGCATGTAAGGAGTTCTGCTCAGTCTGTGACACACAGAAGATGTTCAATTAATGGTAACTGCTCTCATGATGGTGATGGTATATTCAAATGCACTTGGAGAAGGACATGGCGAAGGACATAACGACTTTCACACAGCACTTTCAAGCTTGCACAAATTGAGCACACTCCCTTTCTCAAGGGCATCTGTATGCATTTGGGAGGCACAATGATCTCCCAGGTAGGGGTGTGTTCATCCCTCTTTAACTGATGGGAAGCAGGCATTCAGAGGGGTTGAGGGACTTGCTGGACCATCCAGCCATCAGATGAAGCTCCTCTGGCCTTCTTGTGCTTTCCCCTTGGCCCTGAAGCTCCCTGGGCCAGCAAACACCCATAAAAATCCAGACCCAGATTTCAGAATCTCTGGTCCTTTCAAGGCTCCAGCTCATTTAGTTGTTCAGGTGCCTCTTTCTTCTCCTTCCTCATCTGGGTAGTGGGATTATCAGCCCCAAGAGATCCAGAAACAACGAGCACGACTCGCACAGTGAGCGTTTGCTGGGATCTAATTTCATGCCAGCGGCCATCACGCGCGATGAATACTGTGATCACCCTGCTTTTACAGGGGGGACGCGGGGGCTGTGACGGGTGAAGTCAGTTGTCCAAGGTCACACAGCACAGTGATAGAGCCAGGATTGAAGGCCAGATCTGTCTGGCTCCAAAGCCGAGCTCGTCCCCAGGACGTTACTACCTCCCAGAAACTGCTCTGGTGCCGGAAGTGTCTGCAAAGCCCTGGCGAGCAGGGACGTGAAGGTGGGACAACTGCTTGGCCAACCTCCGTCCTGTCCAATACCCTCCTCCAGCTCCCGGAGCTCATGGTATAGTCAAGGGGGCGAGCCAAGGTGCTGGGGTGCAGCAGTGAGGGGAAGCAGATCTCCCCACCAGGATCCAGGCCCTTTCCCCATCCCAAAGGACAACCAGGAAGCTCCCTCTGTGTAAGGATGCGCCTGTCCTGATCGTCCCAGGCCAGCTCCCGCCCTCACGCGTGCTCAGACATGGCCTTTTCACCTGTATGTGACCTTTCTGGGGTACCAAGCCCTTCTTGAACCTGCTCTCTTCTAAGCCGACTCTGCCGCTGCCCCCTCTGTGGCCTCCCCTCATCTCTAAAACAGGCTCATGGTGACACACGCTTCCCAGGGATGTTATGTGGACTAGACGTGATAATGCAGGACAAGCACACAGCCCTGTCCCTGGCACATCGTGAGTGCTCGATACACGGGGCTGGTCCTCCCAGCTGGGTCCCTTCTCTGTCAGCCCACAGCCCAGGGTATGGACAGAGCAGGGGGTGACCAACCCTCCTCTCTCTGCTGCCTCTGAAAGGGCCCTGAAGCCCCGGTCCTTGCACGCCTGCCTAGTGGGGTGAGCTAGGCGCCTTCCCCCCAGAGCCTCCCTGGCACCCTCTGCCCCCTTCTCTGTCCAGCCTGCAGGAAGGGCTAGGGGAAGGGAAGGCTTACCTAGAAAGGGACGTCTGCTCCTGGCCCCTCGTGCACCCCCAAAGGCCTCCTGTCCTCAGTTCCCCAAGGTGCGGCAGGAAGAGGGGGTGCCTCCTGCCTCCTCTCCCCTCCTCTGCTCACTTGGCTTCCTTGAAGTTGCAGTGCTGGGCTTCTGTCACCTGAGGGCATGGATTTAGGGGATGCAGGTGAGAGGCTGCCTGTTGGAGGGAGACAAGACTTGTCCCTTTCTCCCTCAATCACCCTCACGAGGGGCCTCAAGCGTCCCCAGTGAGCCTTGCGTGGCTGGTTAGCAGGAGCCAGCCTGGGAAAGGCAGGGGGCACGTGGCGGCGCAAAGCGCTGGGGCCAGAAGGGCCGCTCCGGTCCTCACCAGGCAAGCTGGTGGCCTGCGGGGAGGGGCGGGGCCTGTAAAGCCCACGCCCACCGGACAGCCGGGCACACAGGCCCAGCGAGGCAGGCCGTGAGGGAAGACGGGCTGCACAGCCAGGCCAGGGCGCTGGAGACACAGGGAGGAGACAGTTGTGAGGGTCCAGGGCAAGGAGCCCCCGACACGTGCTGAGGGGCGGGAGCAGCTCCGCCTGGCACTAGCTGGGCGGGGTATGCTGCCTGAGAGGACTGAGCCCCCTGCCAACCACCTCCAGGCCTGACAGGTGCCTCCTAGCTGGAGGAGGCAAGCATGGGCGGGGCAGACTCCAGGCAGCCGGTCCCAAGGCCACCGAGACACCAAGGCATGTGTGCTGGGACAGCAGAAGGGAGAGGGGACAAGAACACTCGGTATCTGCCTCTCTGAGGGGGGACTACCCTCTGCCTTTGCCCTTGACCTCCACCCCAGGATCGGAGGAAAGATTACAGCGCTGAGCTTCCAGTCTCCAAACCTGCCTGCCCCACACGTGACAAAGGGGACAAAGCCGCAGGGGACAAAGCCTCCTGTCCCCACTGGGTGGGATGTCTGCCCAGGCCCTCGTCAGGTTGCTGCCATGCCAGGACTCGCCGGACAGTCTGGATTCCTCCTTCCTTCAACGCCTTCGACTTGCCCGTGGCTCCAAAGGTCAGGCCTGGGCGCCTGGCTTTGGACAGGACCCAACCAGGCTGCCCCGCCAAGCATCCTCCCTGCCCCAGCATTCCCCCAACAGCTCCCCTACCAGGGCAAAGGGGAAACGATGTTAATTTGCATCTCTGCTAATTTGGAGAGGAGCCAAAACAGTGGAGCTCGGTGGCACAGCTCTGCGGAGGGTGTGTTTTAAGCCCAATGACGTGCAATTAGTGCATTTGCTCTTTGTTGCCATGGCATATTAATTGCAGATCTGGTATTGTGGCAATTACACAATTATGGGCCCTGCCTTCCAGCGGGCCGCAGTCCCCGTGCTTTTGGCCAAGGAGGTGGGCTGGTGGGATGGAGGGAGATGCCCACTGGGAAGAATGCCTGTCTCCCCCAAATTCAACATGTTGAAGTCCTAACCCCTGGTACCTCAGAATGTGACCTTATTTGGAGATAGGGTCTTTACAGAAGTTATCAAGTTAAGATGAGGTCATTGGGGTGGGCCCTAATCCTTATGAGGAGGGTAGACATGGGAGAAGACGGCCTCCTACAAGCCGAGGAGAGAGGCCTGGAGTCGATGTCCCCGTCACAGTCCTCAGAGGGAGCAATCCTGCCCCGCCTTGATTTTGGACTTCTAGCCTCGAGAACTGAGGCAGTAAATTTCCATTGTTTAAGGGACCCATGGCGTTTTGTTAAGGTGGCTGGAGCAAACTGAGAGACGCACCTTTGCCCCAGGCAGAGTCCCCTGGGGGAACCGGGCCCCAGCGTTGCTGTCTGTTCCGAAGTCCCCACAGCGATAGTCAGCACCTCCCCCGCCAGGCGCCTCTTCCCCAGGGTTTGCCATCAGTGTCACCTCTGCTCTCCTGGCTCCTGCCCCCAGTACTGCTGCTGGAGTCCCTCCTCCCCCCTGCAGCCATCTCTCATTAGTCACCTGGCTCGGCCCTTCCTGGATGTGTCACTTCCTTTCCCTCTGTCATCCCCTAATCTTATGCTAGAGGGTCACCTGCCTGGGAAGGAAAGCTGGGTACTTTGTTTCCCAGGTTACACCAGGTATGATGGTCCGGCAGCTGTACAGGGCTTTACCGCTTACGAAACACTTATCGGAGACCTGTTCTCGTTCCACACTTACAACGCCCCCGTGGGGGTCGGTCTCATCACCCATTTCACAGATGGGGAAACTGAGGCTTGGAGAAGTCACACACACCCCTAAGTAGCAGGACTCAGACTTGAGCTCTGGTTTTGTATCTTGTGCTCTTCCTCCCCAGCGGCAGTTCTCCCGGGATAGTCCACAGAATACTCCAGAAGCTCGAGTTCTGCAGTCAGACACGGGGGTGGGGGTGGGGCCTAAACGAAATGGACTTTATTGCAGGACTCAGAATCGTCAACGCGTCGCGGCTCTCTAAAACAAATGCACTCCGCATGCGGCATTCGTTTCCCTCCCTTCTTTTACTTTTGTGGGACACCTGTCACTGCAGGCAGGGCTGCGTGACACCACAATGCCACTCTGTGATTTTCTGTTGTAGCAGCCTGCATGGACTAAGACGGGGTGACATTTGGGCTAACGCCTGAGAGCTGAGGCTTCGGCCATGTGGAAGAGCATTGCAGGCAGAGGGAACAGCAAGCACGTAAGCCCTGAGGTGGGGCCAGGGGATGCAGGAGTGGGGGTAGGAGATGAGGTCGGAGATTAGCAGGGACCAGGCCACCAAGGCGTCGGGCTGCCCAGGAGAGGGAGGGGAGGTTTTTATCCTGAGTGCATGGGGCAGCCGTGGCCTTGCAGGACCCCAGATGGGGACCTTGGCAGCCTGACTTGTTCTCAGGAAAGGAAGCGGCTCCCAGACACAACCTTTCGGGGAAGCCCGTGGGCTGGGAGCCTACGGAGGAGTCTCTGATATGCAGGAGTCGGAATGCCACACAGCCCCGAAGGTTCAATGTCACTGATGCGGTCCAGGGGTCAGGAGAGGCCACGCGAAGCTGCAGAAACCCCCAGGCCCGAGACCCCCAGGACACACGGCACCAGCACACTTCCTTCTTCGCTCGTGGACCGTGGGCCGGGGTGGGGCTGTGCCGGGACCCAGGCGGGTGGGGGCAGCACCAAGTGTGTCTGAGAGCTTCCGTGTCAAGTGGCCATCGCTTCCGCCCACATTTCATTGGCCAAAGCCACTCAGGGCCACGCTTAGCTGGAGAGAGGGGGAGAAAGGGACGCAATCCTCCCATATGTCTGGAAGGCAGAGATGGACTACTTGTGGGGGACAGTACTGAAGGCTTCCACACCCCGTTTTACAGATCGGAACCTGAGGCTCAGCCACACGGACTGGAATCGCCCAAAGTTAGTGGCAGAGTGGGCTAGAGCACCCAGACCCTGATCGGGGTCCAGCACTCTCTCCGCAGTGTCCGCTCCCTCCCGCCCTGCCCCACCCCCTCTTCTGCCTAATGACCTTTAAGAGCTTAATCTCATAAGCTTCTCCACACATGTCCCCCAGCACCTTGGAGGAGGGACAAAGTACTAGGACACCCCCTACCTCCCACAAATGCTTGGGGCCCTGAATCGATCCCAGGTAGGGAGTGCCAAGAGCAGGCCAGAGCTAGTGCCGGCAGCTGCCCCTCCAGCACCAGCAGGAACCCAGCAGGCCGGGGGGTCGGGGGTGGCGGGGTGGCGGGGGGTGTCATGGTGTGCTGGGGACTGTCCCGCAACCGCCGGGCTCGCCCTGCTGACAGGGCCCCTTCGGAAACCGTGCCCAGCTGCCGCCTGGGGTCCTGACTGCTGGGGAGGAGCAGGGGGCTCTGGTGGACCCACAGGCCTCGGGCACTGCCCTGCGCTGTGCCCCACACGAGCTACGCAGCAGGGCAGGAAGGACAGCCCCACAGGCAGACGCGGGGGCTCCGAGGGGCCCTCCCGACGGCCTCGGCTCCCGGCGGGCAAGCTGGGCCCGCCCGCTCCCTCTCCGTCTGGGTCTGGTCCGCCTCCTCCGGGATGAGGGGTTTCCTTTCCCGCGGGGACACAGGACTGTTGTTGCCTGTTTCCCAGTCAGTGTGCCTCAGCAGCCTCTGTGACCACAGGGCACGGCACGTCCCTGTCACCACGGCCTTCCCGGCTCGCACACAGTAGGTCCTCCGTCCGCGTGTCCCAGCTGCTGAAGGCCTGGCAGGGGCCCAGGGGTGTGCGGGGGCCGGGTCTGGAGAAGTCGTGGGGGCCAGCCGGATGGCTCAGGGCTCACCTCTGAAGCAGGCCACGTGAGCTGGGAGGACCTGTGAGAGCTATGAAGGAAGGTTCCAGAGAGCAGCTTGCGGGGCCGGAGTCCAGGCTGTACCTCCCAGGGTATGACCTCTGCAGCCTCAGAGCTCCGGATGGGGTGTGGGGGTGATTCAGCCCGAGAAAAGTCCATCCGCCGTCCCCTGGGATGCCATACTGTCCCCAAGACACGTGCCCAGGGGGCAAGCCGGCAGGAGCAGTCTGGCTGAGAAGGTGTTGGGGGGCAGCCGGGCCCGGGGGACCCCTCTGGGCTGGGGGGCCAGGGGCTGAGTGTTTCTGGCCAGGAGTGGCCGCCTCAGGCCGAGGAGGCTCAGAAGGGGCTGCGTTGGGCTCTTCGGGGGATGGAGGATTTGTAGAGAGGTGGGGGGCCAGGCTGCCCCCACCTGGGCGCCGTCCTGTCCCCTCCCTCAGCCAGGCTCCTCCGGGACTCACAGCTCAGCTCCCTCCCCCTCGCCGGCCGGTCTCGCTGTGACTGGCTCCTGAGGGTGGCCGCTGTTTCTCCTTCACACAGGACACACGAGGATGTGCGGCCACCGGCAAACAAAGGGCTATTTTTACTGCCTCATTGTCTCCTCTCTCAGCGTCCCAGGTCCCCAGCCAAGGCACACCTCAGTCCTCCCTCCTTGCCTGCCCACCCACAGGCTCCGCCCTGCCAGGTGCCAGCCGGGCAGCCACCTGCTGTCCCTCAGGGGGCCTTGGGACAGGCCAGGGCTGCGGGGTGAGGCAGGTGGTGAGGCTGGGAAGGGGCGCGGGGGGCACCGGAGCCAGGCCTGGGAGACGCTGCCGAGGGGGGCCCCCTACAACCAGCAGAGGCAGCAGCCAGCCTCCAGCTGACAAAGGCTGGGGGGGCAGCCCCAGGGTGACAGTCACTGGTGCAAGGAGACAAAAAAAAAAGGACCAGCTCTTGGGTCACTTTTACTGTTTGGAAATTCTTTCCAGCCAGCGCACCCCGATGGCCTGGCCCCGGCGGGCAGCCGGTGCTGGTTCTCATCCGCTGAGCCGAGACAGCACCCCCAAGGCAGGGGGCACTGTCCCCGCCACGCTCCAGAACGGAAACGGAGGCGTGGAGTGACTGGTCCTGTCCCCCCGCAAATGTCAGTGTGGATTCGAACCCAGGTCCGTGCGGCGCTGAGCGCAGAGTGCAGGCAGGTGCCACCCTACCAGGAGGCGTTCGGGGTCTTTGTCCCGGCTCTGCTGGGCTCTGGGCCAGGGGGAGGTGGGTGGCCGGGAGGGGGGGAAGGGGCCTCAGGCCCTGGGGGTCGGGATCTGCGCCCGGGAGGGGGCGGAAGGAGGGGCGGCGAGTGGGTGCCCCGAGCTCAGGGCCCCCCGGCTCCCCTTCCGCCGCCTCCTGCTGGCTCCGAAGCAGAGCCAGCTGCCGTGGGAAGGAGCCTTTGACGGGTGGTTTTTTTTAAACCACTTGATCATGATGGAGGATTTAATTTTAGCCCCTTCCCTGGCTCTGATTCTATGTGGGGTTTGAGCACAAGCAGGTCCCTGGAGCACAGGACACCACCCCCAGGTCCTGTGAGGCCCCTCGGGGCCTGTCCAGCCATGGCAAGTTCTGCTTGGGGGGGTGTCCCCTCAGCTCTGCAGCTTCTGGGAGGCTGGGGGGGACTCCTGCCCTGCCCCCAGGAAGAGCTGCGTAGCAGAGGGAGAGGTGGGCGCGGGTGGGGAGCAGGAGGCAGCTCCTGCCTCCCCTTCTATCAAGGGCTCCTCCGGGCTCCTTCATCCATGTAATGAGTCCCCGATGGGACCTGGGGCTGCGCTCCTCCCCGCCAGGAGCTGCAGGCTGGGACTTGCTCTGAATGACTTAGCAGCAGAGAGGATGGGGTTGGGGGACACCATCTCAGTGACTTAATGATGACCGTGTGTGCTGGCCACCCACTGTGGGCACATCACTCGGCTAAGCCTGTCACACGCATTGTCTCATTAATTCGCAACCTGACGGGATAGATGCTCTGTTTGTCCCCTTTTCTCCAATAGTGAGATCACTTGCCCCAAGTCACGCAGCTGCCAGGTGGCCGGTCCAGGCTTCGGTCCCACCAGCCAGCCCCTAGAGTTCCTTCCCTGGACCAGAGGACACCCCAGCCCCAACTACGAGTACGTGAAGACACAAAGATTGACGCTGTGGACACAGCATCAGCCAAGGGCAGGAGAGAACAATGTCGCACCAGGGCTTTGCTGTTGTGTAGAAGTGCAATTGGCTTTATCATCCTTCCCATTTGACAGATGGGGAAACTGAGGCTGAGACCGGCCCCAGGTACAGAGGTCACAGTAGGGAGGCCTGCCTCCCAACCTGGCTGTGGTCCCCCGATTCAGAGCTCCTCTGCTGACCTCACCTGGGGACACATGTGTTTCTAGGCCGAACTGCCAGAGGCTGGTTGCGAACAGGAAGAGTCTGGACAAAACGGAAGAGCAACTTATTCTAGAAAAACCAGCTGAGCCTGGAGGAGAACCGCCAGGCCCCCACGGGAAGGCATGAAAGTTGGGGGGTGGGAGCTGCTGGGGCCAGTGAGCGAGCTGGTGGGCAGCGGCTTCCCCAGGGTTGAGGGCTGCCCTGAGCCCCCAGCAGGGGGCTAGCCCACCTGACTGATGTTTGTTAACCTACTACAACGGGACACGATGGGGCTCGCAGAACAGGGGCAAATACCAGACTGGTCCTGGGGTCACCGAGCCAGTGTGGGGGAGAGGGTCCTGGCCGACCTGGTGGTGCAGGATTTACTCCCCCCCGCCCCGCCCCGGCCCCGGCCCCGTCAAAGCTGGAAGTGGTACCAACCCAAAGTCTGGGGTCAGACACCCTGGTCCAAGTTCTGGTGGTGCCACGCTGGCCTTCAGCAAACTGTGACTTCTATTCTCTCACCTATAAAGTCACATACTTATCTCACACACGACTGAAGATGGCATGTGTAAAGTGTGATGCACCTGCACGCAGGCAGCACCCAGGGTTAAGACGGGGACACAGAGACACCCACATAAAAGATGTTTGTGAAAACTCATCTCCTTCTACGGCCAAGGGTAAGGGCCAGGAGGCACAAACTCTCCGAGGCTCTCCTGGGTCTGAAGTCACCTCCTGGGTCTGTGCAGGTGGGGTGGGGCTGCCACAGGTGTGCAAACAGAGAGGCCACCCTCTGCTCCTTCCCTGGGGCAGGGTGGGGCTCGGCTCCCCTGACCTCCCATCCGGGGAGGGGAGGGGGCGCTTCCAATGCAAGGAGAACAGTGAAGGCCAGGCACTGACTGATATTCCCCAAGTATTTCAATGCCCATGTCCGCTTTCTTTAAATTAGGACGAGGAGCTGGAGTCCCCAAACCCCCCCAAACCTCCTGACTACCCAGCTGTTGACCCAGAAGAGAAAGTTCCTTCATCGGACAGAGAAGCGTTTTGTAAACATGGCCTCAGGTGAGTCTGGGAATCGGGCAGGTGGCCCTGAGCCACAGAGAGACAGAGGGTGGGGGATGGGAGGAGAGCGGAGAGAGAGGACCCTCCCAGGAAGGCAGGGCAGGTGGGTGGCGGCCAAGTCCCCCAGGGCCCTGGAGCACCCGCCCTGGAAGCTGGCTCCTACCCGCTCGCCCTGGCTGGGAGACGCCAACAAAGGGTAGGGTGCCCTGCCCCCCTTCTCAGCCCGCCCAGGCCCCCCCACCCCCGGCTCAGCCGGCCTGGCCCC